>VDFB02298082.1:0-39195 GCA_007258455.2 Sequoia sempervirens
TTAAATGCATGGAGACCTAAAACACTTGTTAGCCTTCACAAGACAACATGACCACACATAAACTTTGAAATGATTTTAGGATCTTTATTGTTGTTGCAAATGACTGATAATGTTTCTCTTGAATGCTCTTGACAATAATATTGGCTCTTGAATGCTAGAAAGTGTGTGTTAGATTTCAAATGATAAAATAACTAGGTATTTATAGGTGTTTATCTAATTTCCCAAAAAATAGATTCTAAAATCTGACACTTACAATTTGAATTTTAATCATCAAAATGCTACCAAAAATATATTTTAATTTAGGTCATGGCTCATAAAGGGGACCCATTCTCCCATGGGCGAATGATTCATAGCCTAAACTTCTAGGACACAGGCAATCCAAGGAAATTTAATTATTAAATGCACCTATTTTATTGTTGGTTTCCCTTTTGAAAAACAATAAGAATAAGGCTTTGGAATGTATAATTTGGAAAATTAGAAGCTTAATTAAGTCCAATAAATTAAGGGACCCAAACATGGTGTGAAAATGTAAATGTATACAATTTTCTACACTACATTTAGCCCCCACTTTAGTGGTTGTATGAACCCACACTCAAACTCACACTAAAGTATAAAAATATATGTCAAGGGAGGTCCAATTGTAAAACTATTAGAAAGATAAGATGACAAAGGATCAAGGAGAGTGATCAAGCCCCCAAGATCTATGTTCTCATGACAAACCAACATAGGCACAAAATAGCACACACATATGTAGCAATGATACAAGGTGCACAAATATTCAATGTCAAAGTTAATGCAAAAAGGAAAAAGAGATGCACTAGCAAGTTGTGTTATTCTAGGAAACCATATTATGCCAATGCTTACACTAGGTTCAAAATCCATGAACAAAGTGAAGCATAAATTTCAAACTCACCTCAAGGGGTGCATAAACGACATTGGGATAAGGTCAAAAAGTTAACTTTATCAAAAACAATCAAAGGGGATTTGCTTAATTCATGAAAGGCCACACCTTAGGGTACATCACAGATGATATCACCACCAAGAGAGGACTAGTTGAGGAATAGAAGATAACACCTTATGGAATACTAGCCATAGTATTAACACCAAGAGAAATGTCATATGCAAAGAAACACCACACTCTTATGGGACATTAAGTCTAACATTACCATAAAAGTGATACTTCACATAGATCAAGAAATCCACACTTTGATTAATATGGTCACACTTCCTAGGAGATATATGTCATCATCACTAAGAAGGGAACATGTAAACACTGAAACAAGGTACTATATTCCCCCCTTAAAATTCTAGTGTACTCGCTACACTAACGTTTTAAGGAGATAGTTAGGGATCTCAATAAGAAATACACCTAAGACAAAGCTACCTAACCCCTTGCCCCCAAGTGTAGGACAAGGATGATCCAAGATATAGTATGATATGCTATTATTTGTAATACAAAAGATGATTCTGCATAAAGTTTAATACATGTGATAGTGAGCATGCTATAATTCTACAACTATCACATGGCAAGGAGAAAATTAAACATTTTTTATCTTATTATATGATCATATTGACTTGTAAAAGGATTATATTCTTTCAATACCTTCTTTAAAGCACGAAATTCATCAATAAGATGCCCAAGTATTCTATGATATGCACAGTAAGACATGTTCATACTTTTTACTTTCTTATTTTCTTGGATAGGTGGTAATGTAATTAGTCCTAGGTTGAGAAATTTATCTAAGTTATGTCAATCTCGGTTATAGTATGTAAAAATGGTAGCTTCTTGAGTTTATAGGGCTTGTTTTTCTTACTTGATTGAGAAACTATTTGATGTGAAGGTGAAAGTTTCTTCTAATGGTATTTGTTCTAGCAATTGATGAATCTCATGCTCATTCCTTATGTCACATCCTTTTTTTATCAAAATTATAAAGCCTTGGCCATAGCACTTCTCTAGATTAATGGGTGTGTTGGTGGCTTTGTTCACATAGGATGAAGAGGTAGCAATTGATATATCTTCATTATGAATAGGTTCCCCCATGGTTGGTGGTTGGGACTTGTTTTGTGATTTAATTTTAGGATGTAAAAGATTGAACATGTCAAGTGGTGGAATTATGGGAGGTGTTGGTTGTTGACATGGGTTATTAGGCCATTGCTTTGAGGGCTAAAAGGCTGAATTTTTCTGAAGGTTATGCAAGGAGTTGTGTATGAATTCTTGCATGCTCCCTTCATCTTCACCCAAGATGTCTACTTCATGAGGACATGCATTGGGAGGTGAAGGATCATGAATAGTATCAATTGCATTAGGATCATCATCAAACACACAACTTGAAACATCAACAAAAGATTTCAAGGACATCCACACTTTACCAAAACACATATCCATGATGAATTTTTGCTTAGTATTTCCCAATTTGATGCAAAATGAAAGTATGCAAGAATTTTAATGATATTTGAGCAAATTGAAATGCAATTTTCAAATTTGGAATATGATAATTGACTGATGCAGAGACTTGCAAATGATGAAATACAAATTTTGATTCTAAAAAATGTACTTTCTTTTACCAAATGAACTAAATGTAAAATTCTTCAAAAAATGCAATTTTTGAAACTGTAATAGAGATCTACAAGTACATGGAAAAAAGTAGATAGAGACAAAAATGTGTGCAAAATTTTGCAAAAGTGCTAGTCCAAGGACATGGTTACCCAGGGGTGAATGAGTCTTTGTGCAGGGTTCTGAAAAATAAAAAACTGAGTCTCTAGGTTATTGTTTATGATTATTGTTCCTATCTGCAATAGATCTTACAACAACTATTTTTCCAATTTTTTTGATGAAATACAAGTGCAAATGTATGACAATGTGTGAAAAAAATGATAACTTATGAGTATAATTTTGAATCAAATTCTGATCTAAATGACTAAAACACAAACTAATGAAAAATGTATATAATTTTTTATGAGTTTTTAATGATGCAAACATGCAATATGCAACCCTAAATGAAGAATACAAACCATAATGATGCAAAACCTAGATCTAGGTTTTGGAAGAATTCCAAATAAAAAAGTTATGATTTTAAATGTTAGGTTCACCAAAATGAAATGGAAGGAAAAAGGGGAGTTGTAGATCCTAAATGAAAAGAACCTAGGATTCAAAGGGGCCTTTCCCAAGATTTCATTAGAATACCAACCACAAATCCAAAAGATTAACTTTCAACCTCAATGGTGAGCCAATCAAACTTGGGTTGGTGTATTCTTTAGGGCCTTAGGATGATTAGGAATAATCTATAAATGATTTTAAATGATAAAAATAAATGAGCTATATGACCTAATATGTAAAATGCATATTCCCAAAGATAAACAGACTGTAACAACACTGTGCAGAAAAATCTAGGAGATATCAAAGAGTATGCACTTGTCACTAAAAGTTGATTTTCGTATTTACTGAGGCAATGATTCACCCCTAGGAAAATGGGTCTTTGATTAAGCTTCCAAAAACACTTTTTACAATCCTTTGGTGCTAGATCTGAGATGATTTTTTCCACCTATAAATTTTTTGGAATGTCGAAAATGAATTCTGCAACTTAGTTTTCATAGGTTGACAAGAATTATGACATCAAATACAACAATATAAAATTTCTCTTCAAGATCTCTTCAATCCTTCTTCAATCTATAATATGCAAATACACAAAGAGGGAAAAATGTTTTTTTCATATAGGGGTTTGCCTCAATCAAACCCTGTGAATAGTGTCCCCATTTTCATAATGGTAATGTCAATGATAAAACCTTGAATGGAAAGAAAGGAAATGAGGAATGAACAATTTGGTGCAACTCACCACCCTTCAATAGCTTCCTTGAAGGACTAAAGTCAAACACATCACTCCAAGGGTATGGATCTTTCTTGCTTGATTTTCTTAAATGCTTGAATGCATGAAGACCTACAACACTTGTTAGCCTTCACAAGACAATATGAAACACATATTCTTTGACATGATGTTAGGATCTTGATTACTACTACAAATGATTGATAATGCTTCTCTTGAATGCTCTTGACAATAATATTGACTCTTGAATGCTAGAAGGTGTGTATTATAATTCAAATGATAAAATAATTAGGTATTTATAGGTATTTATCTAATTTCCTAAAAATTAGATTATAAAAGCCAACACTTACAATTTGAATTTTAATCATTAAAATTCTACCAAAAACATATTTTAATTTAGGTACTAGCTCATAAAGGGGATTCATTCGCCCATGGGCGAATGGGTCCTGACCTAAACTTCCATGACACACATGATCCAAGGTAATTTAATTATTAAATATACTTATTTAATGTTGGTTCCCCTTTTGGAAAACGATAAGAATAAGGATTTAGAATGCATAATTTGGAAAATTAGAAGCTTAATTAAGTCCAATAAATTAAGGGACCCAAACATAATGTGAAATTGTAAAGGTATACAATTTTCTACATTACATGAGGAAAAAATAGAGATATTTGAGGAAGGAGAAATAAATCAGATGGTCCAAGGTGAGGATTCCTTCTCTCCTATTTCCAATCTAGGGAAGCAATCGAAAGGTGGATCTTACTTGTTTGCAAATCAGAATGAAGGTACAAGTGTGAAGGATTCTATGGCCTTGCTAGACTTTAGCTCTTATCCTAATCATAGTGTAGCAGATGATGATTGGATTTAAGTAAATAGTAAATCTAAAAGGAAGAAGAAACTTGATGCTAGGGGAGGAAATAAAGTTGATAGACCTTCTCAAAAGGATACTAGGAATAAATATATTGTCAGAGATGTTGCTTTTGGGAGGTAAAAGACCCTTGAATGAGACTTTTGTTGTGTAACTTTATCCACTGCTAGCAAGTGACCAAAATAATTTGTAATTCCTTGAAAAATGCCATAGTTCTAAAATTCTAAAGGGAGCCTAAGAAGGAGAATCTAGGTAGGATAAACTGTACCTAGATCTACAAAAGGATCAAACCCTTGCTTCCATTTACAAAGCGCCAAAAAATTCTTAAACCCATTATCAAATGCCCACGACCCCCTTGAGTACCTTGATAAAATCCTCTTGCATCACAAAACTAGAAAAGGAAGAGACCCTTCACCATAGCACTAATGCTAATGTTTCCTTTTAACTTCCAAACAAAATTAACCCACTTTCTTACCTGGTCAATATTTAGGAAGAATGCAAGAAACTTTCCAACCAAAGAGAGCTTGAGATCAGCTATCACTTCATTCATTAGTTCCTCTAGAACCTCCACTTCTAGACCATCCATGGAGCAGGAAACATTCACTTCTTTCTTCTTAGCCATACTAAATGAGCTACCATTGACCAACTTGTCCATATAAGAGATGAGATCTTCCTCAAATAAAAAGGAATCCAAGCCATAAGACAAAGACATAGGGGTCTTAGCGAGGGTACATTCAACAACCCCAATAGAAGAAGATGCAACATTCCTAGAAATACTACCAACTTTAGGGACAACATTTTTAGATGGGGGAGCTTGTTGAGGCCCCCACCAGAGAGACCCATCAAACAAACCCTCAAGAATGTTAAAAAAAAAAAAAAAATTGCAAACAAAGTTTGTGTAGGGTATGTTATTTTGGAGTTAGTATACACCTAATTATGTTATTTCTATAATCTGATAGTGATTTAACCAATGCCTTTTTAGTTTCCTAAGTTTCTTAAACTTGTTGTCATATAATATTACCATATCTCCCACTTGGAATGTTTTATTTTTTGTGACAAGATTCTTGTCACCTTTTCTCTTGAATTTGGTTTTATGTGCAATTAAACTCTGTTTATATAGTTTATCTAGTTTTAGTAAACTTTCTTTTATTAACTCTTCCTTACACTCAATTGATTTCTTACCTTAAATTTGGTATTACATATTGAATTGGAAGGATTACATCAAGTCCATACACTTCCTAGAAGATAAAATCTAGTTAATCCTTTTGCAAGATGTTATGCATACTCATAATAGTATTGGAATCTTGAAATCTCAATTGATGTATTTTCATTAAGCATTTTGGTAAGTGTGGTACCCAATATTTTATTAAATGCCTCACTAGATTTATTAGCCTATAGGTGATAAGGCTTGATTCTATTGTAGGTTATCATAAAATAATCCAAAAGCTTTTTAATTGTCTTATTCACAAAATTCTTCCATTGATATCTTGTTATGCTTATTAGACATCCAAACCACATATATATGTTCTCATATATGATCATAGCATCAATTTTGTAGTACAATTGTAGACACCTAAAAGTGACCACTTGTGTTTGGTCAATTTTATCCCATCAGACCATCTAATCCACTTAATCTGTATTAATTAAATAACATTTTGATTATTTAATTAATGTTGTCAATTTAATCCTTAAATCTGCTAAGGTCCTAAGGTAATTATTATTTTTATTATTTATCTTACCTTTCACCTCCCTTCTTTAAATTATAACTTTATTTATTTAATTTAATCACTTTTCTCTCTTCACAAGAATTAAATAAATTATTTAATTCTTCCATTTTCTCTCTCCCCTTGTCACATCCTCTAGCATTCCTCATCATCCCCTAATCCTAGTTCTAATCCACCCACTAATCATGTGCACACACTTAATTAGGGATTAAGAGGTGTCACATCCTCTAACTTTTCCCACTTGCATCCTAATCATTCTTCATTAAGCCTAATCCTCACCTAATCCATCTCCTAATCACTTGTGCATTCCTAATCCCCTAATTAGTAAAGGGATAATCCCCTTTCCATTTATTGCTACCCACTTTGTCCTCCAATCCTTAAAGGCTTTCCCTTTTTGGATAAGCAACCCCACATGGGTCCTTTCTCCAAAGTAAACCCAAGGAATTTAAAATTCATTTATTCCTTTCCATCCCATACCTTGGGAATGTTGGACAAGGAATACCTTTATGAGGAATATCTTCCCCATCTCCCAAGGCACTTTCCGAGTACCAATCTCCCTCTCAAGCCTTCACATGGTGACACTTGTCACCATCCTAGTCCTTGAGAGATCATTCATCTCCCTATCTCCTCTCATGATGCCACTTGACATCATCTCATGAGTTGAGATGTCACAACCTTGCCTAGCCATTGATCTTCACTCATGCAATTATAGTCCTCCATTCATCTCTCCTCTCATCAAATGTAAAACACAACCATTTTTCATCACCCATAATCTTTCAGAAAATTAGTAATTTTATGCTATCAAAATTCCATTGAGAACACATCAAATCTAATATAACCAAGGAAATCTACACAATGAGAGCTTAAACATACCAGGTATTTATCAAATTCCAAGTAGGTTTGAACTTTTTATGCCCTTCTCTTGATTGCTGCTTTATTTTGTGCTTTGTTGGGCTTTGCATTATATTTCCTTTCGATTTTAAATCATATTTTCATTGAACACATTTTGGCACACCCAGTGGGACCCATGTCATGGGTCTTATAACATCATTTTCTAGTTTTCCATGAAGCTTTTTCTTGCAAGTTTTTACACAAAGGTGGATACGCTTCAAACAAGCAGATCCATTTTGTAAGCGGGAAACTTTTCTCTTATAGGGGTGAATTTGCTTCAGCTTTTCAACCTTTAGATACCCCTCTTGGAGAACAAGTGATCCTACATGCACAAAGGTAGATATACTCTACATAATTGGATACGCCCGCATAGAGGCGACTCCGCACAACTAGATCTATTCTATAGGGGTGGATACAATTTCACATAGGTGACTCTGCTCATAAGCAAACCTACACCTACAGAGGTGGATACATTCAAGATAAGCAACTCCACCTACACAGAGGTGAATCCATTCATGACTGACTTCATCTCCACATAGGCAGATTTGCTCCAAATGGGCAACTGCGTTCTATACTTGGGAAATTTTGTAGGTAACTTGAATACTTGGATTTTATTTTAGCTTTTTTAGCTTTCATGTATTCAGTACTAACCAGCTAACTTTTCCTTGTGCTTTTATTCATACTAATGCTTTTCCACACTGCATTGTCTAAGACTAATGTATGAGACTACTAATTATTTCTTGTAGGACATTCATCAAAGACTTTGTGGTTTTATCACTAATCTAGGCACATTTGGATTTTATTAAAGGGTCAATTTATCTTTTTTATCATGTTTGGGGTCTCTTGTCAACATATTCTCTCCCATTGCACCATTTGGTGATCTTGGGGATCAAAAATCACAAGTTAGCCTAAGTCTTGTTGTGTTACCTAGGAGTGTTAGTTTTGCATGTATTCTCTCTCCTTGTGCTACGTGCAAGCCTGGAGATTAGAAACAGCTAGGATTTCCTTCCCTATAGGAGGCTTGATTTGGGATTTCCTCCCCCCAAGGGACAACCTCAACCATGTGAATAGGAGAGGTATATAAATTGGGGAGAATGGAATTCATAGCCCAATCTAGTTGTGTTCATGTTTAACGAAGCTCTGATACTCGAGTGATTTCAAGCTAGGAGTGTAGGGTTCATTTGAATGGCTTGACTAATATTCCTGACCCACACTTGTGATGGGCTAGTGTTCATGAGCTTGCCTCACATACCCTCGTGCTATTTAGTGGATGCACTAGAGAGCATGTTTCAACCTAGCTTGGGACATTTCAACCATTTCCTATCATAGTGCAGGGTATAGTATCATGCCTAGAGATACTCACCATGTATCTCCTTGAGTAGAGGTAGGATCTCTTTGGGGAAGGTCTTAGGACCTCCAAAGAAAGAGATAAGGTGAGTCGTTGCACCATTAGATCTCTATCTACCAGCTCTTGATCGAGAGGTTCCTTGCATCAATCTTGAGATATTAGCCTCTGAGATGATGGGCCTATGGTAGGTTAACACTCCCACTTGATTAATCTACACTAGTAGAAAAACATAAATAAATGACTAAAAAAACTACTAAAAATTGTATGTAAATGACTAAACTTGGTCACGTGACCAATAGTAGTTTATTTCTAGTCATTTATAATGCAACCTAATTTATGACTAAACCATTTTTAGTCATTTATTTGGTTGTTTTGATTGATCAATTTGGTAATATATTTAGTCATTAATTTAGTCATTGATTTAGTCATATATTTAGTTATATTTATTCACTGATCTTGGTCACATGACCATTAGTAGTTTATTGCGGTCATTTATAACGTGACCAAATTTATGACTATACCATTTTTGGTCATTTATTAGTTGTTTTGACTGATCAATTTGGTAGTATATTTTTAGTCATTGTTTTAGTCATATATTTTGTCATATTTATTCACTGATTTCTAACAATTGGTAGTATAAATATTCACTGATTTTTGTCAATTAGTAGTATATTTAATTGTTTTTGTTCACTGAAAGTGTTGGAAATGAGACAATCCTTTTGAGGTTTAAACATAATCAATCATTCATTTGCACATAATGAAACAACTATTAAGAAGGAAAAATACTAAAGTTTTATTGAAAAAATGTGTTCTTATAGCAGATACAAGACTTAAATATGTGTCATTGCTTTGAAAAATGTGCTACAAAATGTGTTTCTCAGTGTTGTGACTGAGAAAATTGAGTTACAATGCTCTATTTTTTGCTTATATAGCTCCAAAACATGAAAGAACTACTTGAAAAATGAAGCATCTAGAAGATCTGGTACAAATCCAAACCAATCACAAACATTTATCAGTGGACAAGCATCTAGAAGTCTTGCTTCCATAAGAAATTTCTTTGTCTTTTCATCATCATAGAAGTTTGACTCTTTGGTTACACGTTCCACCTCCTTGATTTGTCCATTTTTGGTTGCTGCTTTAATGTATTTGAAGTGAATGTCGGGATCCTCACTGCCAATGACATTGAAAATATAGTTTACTATATAAGTACAAGGTTCCCAAGCTACTACAAAATACCTCCTCAAACAGATCAATGAATATCAGTGACAAAATGATACAAGTGACAATCCAAAGTCAAATCACCTGGAGCTCAAATATACACCCAAGAAGAAATATAGCCCTTGATAAGGCTTGAACTGTTCAAACAACTTGATGTATGAATCTACACCCAATTGTTCAAAATATTCCATGGTAGCCTGTGTGACATGAAAGAAGTTAACATAAAAAATAAGAGAGCAATTGTCAATGTCATCTAGAGCCAAAATAAAAGGTGCACAATTTTTACCTAGACAATACCATAAAATAGTTGCCCCATTTATGTAGTTAAAATGTTCCTAGTTTGTGAAATTTGGTTTGGGTTAGTACCCCACCATTTAAATGATGAAGTAAATATGGCATCCACTAGCTTGAATTAGTTTCAATCCTCATTTAGTCTTATTACTGACACATTTTACTACTATGGTTTTCTTATATTGAAATTACGTCAAATTCTTTAAATTAGAAGGAAAAGAACTCAATTAATCCAAAATTTGTAGAAGCTTTAGTAAGGTGCCCTGAAACCCATATAATATTCGTGTTGATATTGTCTCCATATGTCAATTGCTCCAAAAGTAGTCATAAGGATGGAACTTATGGCCACTACAGTGCTAACAGAGAAAATGATTAGTGAAACTCGCCCATGTTTTGTGATTGCTCTCTGAATGATGACAACTTTGTTGGGGCGGCAGGGGTGCTGATACATAGCTTGTGCAACTGTTACTAGACTGATAGAACAAAAATAAACACACAGAAAGCGCACAGAGTACACACAGTGACAGCAGGACTAAATAGATAGAAAATAAACTTTGCATATATTCCTTGTTCTTTCCAAAATACAAAAACTCAGAGGATATTCTCTGATTTGCATGAACAAAATAAAACTAAACTATTTGGATAGATGTCCAATGACTGGGTGCTACACTCAAACCTCAAATACATAAACTGCTACAATCTTGTAGCTGCGGCTTACAATGTGCTGTGTCTGCTAAAACATTCCCTTTGTTGATGTTGTCACTGGTTCTGTGTTGAACATTCCCTTTTTCATCTACTACTATAGGGTCACCTTCCAATACAAAACTTCTGCAAAACTCTAAAACTCCAACGAATACAAAGACATTCCTTTTGTCTTGTTTCAAAATGCTCATGAAAATGAGTGCTTGATTCAAAATTCAAATCTACCTAACCTCAGTAATTTGCTGCAGGTATTCATTGGCCTTTCAAGCTCAAAGATGAGCGCTCCTTTTGAATTTCAAAATCACCAACCAAAATAAATGTTGGGTGAATTTGTTGGCTGCAAGTTGGTCTTCATTCTGACGTGGGGGCTAAGCTGACAGTTCTGCTGACTACATAATTAAATAATATTCCAGCACTCCCCCTTAATCTGCAGGTCAGCTATCAATCTGATATTTCCTTCTGGAGCTGATCTCAGAAGCTATCCATAATTCCAAGCCTATCTCTTAGGCATTCAAAACTATCCTTAGGCAATGCTTTGGTGAAGATGCCGGCGAGCTGCTGCTCAGATCTGCAATATTGCAATTCAATCTCACCTTGTTCTACCAACTCCCTTATGAAGTGATATCGAATCTCAATGTGTTTGCTTCTTCCGTGGAAGACTGGATTCTTTGTCAGTGCTATGGAGGACACATTGTCACAATGAATGACTGTCCTGTCAACTTGCTGTTGCAGTAAATCTGCAAGAATCCTCCTCAACCAAATAGCCTAACAAGCTACTGCATTTTTCGCTATGTATTCTGCTTCTATTGTGCTGAGAGAGACAATCGACTACTTCTTTGATGCCCATGAGATTGCACCCGATCCCATGTTGAAGACATAGCCAGATGTGCTCTTCCTATCATCCACATTTCCTGCCCAATCACTATCCGTGAAACCATCCAACTTAAACTCATTTGATGTTGCATACAAAATGCCATAACCGGTTGTTCCATTGACATACCTCAAAATACTTTTTCCTGCTAGCCAATGTGTCTCTTTAGGTTCCTCCATGAACCTAGATATCAAGCTTACTACATACATTAAATCAGGCCTAGTTGATGTCAAATACATCAAACTTCCAACCATGCTTTTGTAAAGGGTTGGGTTCACTTCCTTACTGCTGTCATTCCTGCGCAGTTTCAGACCTGTTGCTGTTGGTGTGGGGGCAGGTTTGTTGTTATTCAGTTTAAACCTTCTTAAAATCTGTTTGGCATAGTTAGATTGTGAAATAAAAATTCCATGTTGTGTTTGTTGAACTTCTATCCCGAGAAAATACTTCAACAAACCTAAATCCGTCATCTCAAATTCATTTTTCATCACCTCCTTAAAATCTGTAATTTTGTTGTCACTGCTACTAGTAAAAATAAAATCATCTACATACAAAACAACAATTAAAATATCACCTTCAGCTGATTTGATGTAGAGTGTGGGCTCACTGCTACTCTTGCTAAAGCCATTTCTCAACAAATAAGTGTCTATTCTAATGTACCATGCCTGAGGTGCTTGTTTCAGCCCATAAAGAGCTTTCCAGAGCCTATACACTTTCTCCTCTTGCCCTGGGACTTCATAGCCAGGTGGCCACTCCACATACACTTCCTCCTTCAGCACTCTGTTCAAGAAGGCTGACTTTACATCCATCTGCATCACTTTCCACCGATGTTGTGCTGCAACTGCAATGACTATCCGCACTATTTCCAGCCTTGCAACTAGTGCATATGTCTCATCATAATCAATACCGGGCTGCTGTTTGTACCCTTTGACAAAAAGTCTTGCCTTGTGTCTTTCAATTTTCCCTTCTGTAGTACACTTGGTCTTATAGACCCACTTCACTCCAATCACTTGCTTACCCTAAGGTAACTCGGTCAACTCCCATGTTTGGTTCCTCTCTATAGCCTCCAACTCTTCATCCATGGCCTTACACCACTTATCTTCTTTCATCGCTTCCTCAAAGTGTGTTGGATCACTATAGGAGAATAGTGCAAAGTCCAAGTTCTCATCAAAATCAACATGTTGTGTGCTATCATGGATCTCCCTCACACTCTTTGTTCTTCTTGGAATCAATGATGCGAGTGTGGGATCCGAATTTGCTTCCAAACTGCTACTACTCTGACCTTTGGAGCTACTGTACTGCTGACTGTCAGAGCTACTGCTCTGCCGAATTCTGGAGCTGCTAGTCTGCTGCCTCTGTTTAGTGCTACCAGACTGCTGTCTCTACTGAACACTGCCAGATTTACTATTCTGCTGCAGATCACTGAAGCTACTATTTTCCAATGCTCTATGGTGGTTTCTTGCTGAGATATTGCTCTCTTAAGCTCCCCCTATGTTGCTATCATCTGCAACTTCATCATCATCAAGGGGTATTGTGATTGAAATACCCGTGGTGTCATCCACCATTCCATCCCATGCTTCATTCTCAATAAATACAATATCCCTGTTGATTACAACATTTTTGGTGATGGGATTGTACAATTTGTAGGCCTTTGACTCCTCACTATAGCCTATGAAGATGCATTTTTCTCCTTTATCATCAAAATTTTACCTCTTCTCTTTTGGCATAAGTGAGTATGCTACACACCCAAATATCCTCAAGTGCTCAACACTCCATTTGTTATTTGTCCACGCATCTTGTGGAATCCTATCACGGATAGCTTTTGTGGGGCACCTATTCAATATATAGACTATTGTTGCTACAGCTTCTCCCCAAAATATGTGTGACAGCCCTTTTGCCTTCAGCATACTTGCCGCCATGTCTTGAATGGTCATATTCTTCCTTTCTGCCACTCCATTTTGTTGTGGGGTATACCTAGTTGTGAATTGTTTGTGAATTCCCTCATTCCTACAAAAATTTAGGAATTCATTTGAGATGTACTCTCCCCCTCTATCTATTCTAAGGGCTTTGATATAGTGACACTCTCCTTCTCAACTGCTGCCTTAAACCATTTAAACTTCTCAAAGGCTTCTAATTTTTTTTTCAAGAAATAGACCCATATTTTTCTACTATAGTCATTTATGAAAGTCATGAAATATGTATTTCCTCCTAAGGTGGGGGTTTTCATGGGTCCACACAAATTTGAGTGCACTAACTCAAGTGGTGCCTTTGCTCTCCTAAAATACCCGGATTAAAATGGTTGCCTATGTTGCTTTCCTAAAATGCAAGCCTCACACTTGCCATCAGGTTTTACAATGGATGGTAAACCCCTAACCATACCTTTTCTAGACAATAAACTCAAACTTGAAAAGCTTAAGTTCCCATACCTTAAATGCCATAGCTTGGATGGGTCTTTGATGACTGTCTTGAATGCCGACTGTTGTGAAACTTGCTATCAGTGCCGGTGAACAATGTCATTGCTGACCATCTGCTATTCCTGTTGCAGACACTATGTGCATCCTGGGAGGAAACATTTTGTTTCTCATCATCTGCACTACAACCATCACTCTTTTGCTGCCTCCTCTATCAAATATTTTGCATTGTCCATTCTCCATCAGGATCTTGTAACCATTTTGGACCATTTGTCCAATGCTCAATAGATTATGTTTTATGCCGGGGGCATAATAGACATCTTGGATTTGCTATCTTTCACCATTCTTGGTTTGGATGCTAACTACACCTTTTCCAATGACGAGAACCTTCTCATCATTTCCCATTTTGATCTCATTTTTTAGACTACTGTCAATGGAGGTAAAGAAATTCTTATTACCACTCATGTGGTTGCTGCATCCGCTATCCAAGTACCATACTTCATCATTGCTACACTCAGCAAGGTTGCAAACAATGAAAACATGTGATTGCTTGTCATTTTCAGCTTTGTTCTCATTTTCTACATTAGCATTTTGACCTCCATGGTCACGGTGCTTCTTTCTACATTCATTAGCATAATGGCCATATTTGTGACAGTAATAACACTGCACATTGCTTTTGTCACTCCTTTGATTCGAACTTTTGTTCATCCTTTGGTTCTGGTTTGCTGACAGTGAGCTGCTCATCTCCTCTGTGCTGTCAGAACCTCCTCTTCCTCTATTGTTTCTTCCTCTTCCACGACCTCTTGCATTGGTTTGATCTTTGAATGCTTGCTCTAGGGAAGGAGCGGATCTGTTCAACCACTGCTCATGGGTTTGTAGTGAACCCATCAACTCATCTATGGTCATTTGAGACAAGTCTTTTGCCTCTTCAATGGCAACTGCTACATAGTCAAACTTAGTGGGTAGACTTCTTAGGATTTTTTCAACAATCCTTTGCTCTTCCATTGTTTCTCCATTGACTCTTAGCTGATTTACCAAGGTTGAAACCCTAGTGTGGAAATCTGAAATGGACTCATTATCCTTCATTTGTAGAGTCTCAAAGTTTCTTCTCAAGAGCTGCAACTTAGCTAACCTCACTTTGTCAGTCCCTTTATAGCTATTTTGCAATATATCCCAAGCTTGCTTTAAGTAATTTGCTGCTGCAATACGTGGGAAAATAGCCTCACTCAAGGCTTCCTCAATCAAATTGAAGGCTTTGGCATCCTTCATTCGGGTCTCCTTCAATTGATTCTTTTGTGCATTTGAAAGGGCTGCAAATGCATTTGGGTCTATGATGTCATTGAACCCATTTGTGACCAACTCAAATAGGTCATTTGCAACTAAGATGCTTCTCATCTTCTTAGCCCATATGTCATAATTTTTTCCATCAAAATGAGGTGGCTGCTGCCAACCTTTGTTCTCACCTCCTACCATATTTCACCTAAAATTTGAGAAAACTTAATGCCTAGATAACCTAGGGCTTAACCCATAATAAACAAACTAACTAACTACTGATTGACTACCCAAAAAAATAGGGCTCTGATACCACTTTGTTGGGGCGGCAAGGGTGTTGATACACAGCTTGTGCAACTGTTACTGGGCTGACAAAAAATAAACGCACAAAAAGCGCACAGAGTACGCACAGTGACAACAAGACTAAACAGACAAAAAATAAACTTTGCATATATTCCTTGTTCTTTCCAAAATACAAAAACTCAGAGGATATTCTCTAATTTGCATGAACAAAATAAAACTAAACTATTTGGACAGATGTCCAATGACTTGGTGCTACACTCACACCTTAAATACATAAACTGCTACAATCCTGTAGCTACAGCTGACAATGCGCTGCATCTGCTAAAACATTCCCTGTGCTAATGCTGTCACTGGTTCTATGCTGAACATTCCTTTTTTCATCTGCTGCTGGAGGGTCACCTTCCAATACAAAACTTCTGCAAAACTCAAACTCCAACGAATACAAAGACATTCCATTTGTCTTGTTTCAAAATGCTCATGAAAATGAGCGCTTGATTCAAAATTCAAATCTACCTAACCTCTTTAATTTGCTGCAGGTATTCGTTGGCCTTTCAAGCTCAAAGATGAGCACTCTATTTGAATTTCAAAATCACCAACCAAAATAAATGTTGGGGGAATTTGTTGGCTGCAAGTTGGTCTTCATTCTGACGTGGGGGCTGAGCTGACAGTTCTGCTGACTGCGGAATTAAATAATATTCCAACAAGACCTAATGTTGAAGAAATAAAGCTTGCAATTGAGAAAAAAATTGCATGCTCCAAAGGTATTTATCCTAACAACAAAAACTATGCTACAGATATGGAAGAAAAGAAAAACATCATGAATGCACATGTCACAACTGTTACCTGCCAATAAAATAGTAATTTGTTCAAAATATTTTACTGTAACCTAGATAAACACACTTTCATACGAAACGGCATAAAACGACAAACATCCTAACCAATTTGGCTCATGTCTAAGAGCTTTCCATAGTAAAATTATGTTACCTGAGGTGACAGGCTAGTTTGGAGAAGAAAATGGTTTATAATCATTCCTCCTCCCACACCACTTGCATACCTCCAAGCATAATATCAAACTATCATGCATACAACAAAAGCTCCAATAATCAATAAATGTTCATTATTCGTAGTGTTTCTCACATCATCAAGCACATAAACTTCAGGTATAAGAATGATTTTTCTTCAAAAAGAATTATTTTTGGTGTTTATTTAGATCCTTATCCAAACATAGCCTCATAAAAATCAAGAATTTGAAATCCTAAGTTTGCACCTAGTTTAAATGTTACACAATTTTTTTGTTCAAAATTTTATTGACTATAGACCAATCTAAAAAAGTAATTGACAGTAATAATGCTAATGAAAAGAGAGTAAGAGAGGACAATGTAAAATGGTAATATAGATTTGTAATTTTTCATTTTATATTTACTTTTCTTGTGCTCTCTCCATATTTTGATGATGGATGACAAAGTGTGACCCAAATAAAATTTAAATGTTTGAGTTTTTCAACTATGTTAAAAAGAACCCATTTAGAAATATAACTTAAAATGCAATTGAACCATTATATAAAGAACAAAATATTGACAACCTTGAGCTGTTAATGAGTCATTATATGGACAATATTTTGTGAAGACAATCCTTGGGCTGAGAAAACTAACCTGAGAACTAAATCATTGTTAATAATAATAATAATAATAACTAGCCAGTTGTTCTACTCTGTCATCCACCTGTGCAAAATATTTGCTAAAAACTCAGCCAATATTTCTATTTCTTACTCTGCATGCACACTTTGCACTTACTTTGAGAGTGGCTAGATATCTCACAAATTCCAAATTCCTTGTCACTCAAAAAATAGCTAGCATTTCTACTCCTTCCCCCAAACATGCACACTACAATTCTGACTTCTTTTGGCAAAAGCAAGAAGACTTAAAGATTCCAAATTCCTTTTGTATGCCACACAGACTTTCAAAAAATATCTCTAGGATTATATCCTTTCACATGAATGAAAAAATTAAAATCCTGTGGATTTACAATAGATGAACAAGGGCTACATGCATCTCAAATACCCAAGTCATTTTAGGTTACCAATTTATAGATGCCACAAACAATGTATGATGTTTATAGATGTGAAATGGATAGAATTTCTACACTTACTTGTATTAGACTTTGGAAGTCAGATGCCGCTTTCAAAAGGCCCAAGTTCAGTATCCTTGTTGTCATGAAAAAAATTTGGTAACAAAAGTATATTTGGTCAGCCTTCCATCACGTTGAGATCTAAGTATGGCACTGACACCAACAAAATTAGAAGCATGGAGACTTATGTTTGAAACCATCAAAGAACTACTGCCATTAGGAACATGAGACATAATACACATGGATCTGTATAATTTCTTTGTAATCACTTCCATTACAAACCAACTGCAAACAAAGACACTTATGTTTGAAACCAATGAGGAAAGCATTCATGTCTGAAACCAAGTAACCACAGTTAGAAGAAAATGAAATAAATATGCCATTGTTCACTATGCATTGGCAATATAACTGTCTCAAAAGACCATATCTATTCACTTTTGATCATATCAAAACATGACATGTCCCAACCTTGTATTGACCAAGAAAGCTAAAAGGAATGGACCTTACATATAAGTTTTCCATATTCAGAAAAAAAATATATTAAAAGACCATATCTATTCACCTTTGATCATATCAAAACATGACATGTCCCAACTATGCTTTGTTGTAGCAATGGAGGTGGTGATGGGTCCAACAAAAACTACAGAGGAATCTTTATCAACCTCAATTGCAAGCACAATAACAATGTTACTGATCATGCTACCAATGCTTCTATTCAAAGTATTCAATCTTGGCTCACCTAGATGTATCAAATTGCACTCTTGGGAATCACTTTTCTGGTTTCAATTAAAAAAATTTCATATAGAGAATCTAATTTGTACATGTCATGGGCCATAGGTGTGGTGGAGCACCACCATGTTATGTATGACTACCTTCATCAATAGCTATTGTTCGTTGGTGGTTCATAAGATGTGGTAGGTTTACAAATTTGTATCTTGATTTATAATAATCCAGTATTTACCATAAAGTGATACATGTGGGTAATGGTTTCCATTTTATCTAGTCTCATAAGTAGGAGACGTAGGTTACTATTATTGCTAAGCCATGTTGCACACATGTATATGCACCCACAAACCTACACATGCATTTGTATTATGTGCAATCTAATCCAGAAAGCTTACAATATAAAACTGTGGAGCTCAAAGACTCCAAATCATGATTACTTGTGTAGTCCTCATTGAGTAACCATCAACAATCATGTTCATGATACATCATACTTGAACTATAATTTGGGAGAAATAAATTACATTGCAGGTCCTAACTTTTTATGACTGCATGCATGTCATCCCTTACCTTGTGCAATGTGTCATATTAAGGAAACAAGAATTTTCAAAAATAACTGTTATGGAAAAAACTGCCATTAGGCAGAATTGAAATCGAATGGCTTTGTTGATGTTGTCTCCAAAAATGGATTCCATGTTTATCATATTTTCTCCACATACAAACAAATAAATTTGCAAGCTAAGATTTAAGTCACATTCTTACTCATCCACCTGTACATCTATCCTACCATTCATAAACAAAGAAAGGGAACATGAAAAATATGCACATATACCAATACATATTTTAATCATACATAATCTTATGTTTTATGCACCTTTAATATAACTTTCCAAAATACTTTTCAATTGCAAGCTTTCTTCATAGCATCATACACATGCTGCAATGAAGAGTCTTCTACAAGAAAAATCTTCTCCCTTGATTTTGATACAGAACCTAAAGATACTTGTCTTTTTTTTAATCCCAGAACCTATCCAAAGAGTTTCCCATTGTAAGAAACTTGATGAGAGATGATTTAATAAGGCTATTTACAAGTACAAGTAAAACTACACAAAAGAGCAAACAATAAAATACCCTATTGTACTTAGCTACCAAAACCCATGGATCTGTGCTTAAGATACACATCAAAGTGGGAAAAATACACAACATTTATTAAATAAATTCCACATAGGACCCCATGGGAGCACTTGAGAAGAAAGTTGTGTAGTTTTATTGCAAATTCTAATGCAAAAAGAATAATTATTGTAAAAATTTTGTAATCTTTCCCATATAGAATATGACAAAATTTCATGTAATGAGTTTTGTTCTCAAATAAAAGTTGTCAAGAAATGCAATGGCAGTCATGACCATTTCATCAATAATAAGATGGATTAACTATTACGAAGTTTGCATTTCAATATACCCAGGTTCAAAACAATCAGCATAATACATGTAGTATTGTCACTCTCTTCTGGAAATATCCCTACAAGAATAATAGACTTAATTTTGTGAAGTGATAGGTTACATTTTAGTTAGACCTTTTCTAAATCATAAGTCCTAACATTATAAGGGAAAATTCTAGTTCCATATGCCCACTGCATGCCCTGGTATGAGAATGGAGCCTTCAAATCCTATGGACTGTGGGCTTCTATTGCCAACTTATCCTAGTAGCATCAACCATATTCCAAAATCACAATAAAACTTGTTAGAATACTATTTATTTGGCTACGTAGATGAGGTAGGTAAAATATTAATAATATAACTTTCCAGGCACTCTATTCTCCAGCTTATCTCGAAGCTTCTGCCTTCCAGACTGTTCCAGCATCGACCTCCAGCTTCTATGTATATGTTATCTTCTAGAGATCTCCTGGAGATCTATAAATACAACATTCCCCTATCAAATACGTGGGTAAGAAAATAGTTGTATTCTGCTGCATAGTAAATAAATACTCTATTTTTTTCTGTGTGCAAATATAATATATTCTGTGTCTTTTTTTTCTGTGTAAATATGCTATGTTTCTTGCTTAGCTCTTCATGGTATCAGAGCCAGGTTGCAATTCTATTGTGTGCAGCACCAACATTCTTGTGCAAGTGAACAACACTCTAGCAAAGAAGGAATATCAATACAGAAAGATTGGTGAGAAATTTTCATTTGGGTATTAAGGTTTTCTGAAGTTTGTTTCATTCTCATCCAAAAAGAAGAGAATTTAATATAATGGATTTGATTGGTATTCCTTTGCCTACAATTAAACTAAATGGAAAGAATTACTATGATTGGGTGTCTCGTTTGGAGATTTTTCTAACGCTTCAAAATTGCTATGAAATTGTTAATGGTAGTGAACAAAGACCAACAAGTGCTGGAAAAGAGCAAGAAGATTGGGATAAAAGGGATAAACAAGCAGCAACATTGATCAACCTTACTCTTTCAGATGAAGTACTTCCAGAAGTTCGCAATGAAAGAAGTGGAGTTAAAGTATGGGATATTTTGAAAAATACATATCAAAATTCAGGTGATGTATGGATCCTAATTCTTACCACAAAATTATATAATATGAAATTATCAAGTTCACAAGAGCTAGTCCCTCATTTAAGTAAATTAAAGGAAAAGAAAAATGAGCTTGCATCTCTTGGAAAGAATGTAGATGATAAAGATTTTGTGCAAATAATATTACAAAGTCTTCCAAGATCTTATCAATCATTCATAAGGGGACTAGATACTGCAGATACATTAAAAAACATTAAATCTAAAGAGTTATGTTCTAAGCTAGTGCAAGAAGAAAAACGTCAAATTAAAGAAAGAGAATTATTTAGTGATGAATCTCAAGCATTCATAATGAAAGGGAAACAAGATTACAAAAAGTCACAAGAAAATCAGTCTAAAGAAAGGTATTGGAAGTATGAGAATAAAAATGTCCCATCTAAGGATTATAATAAAAGCAAATGGAAATGTAATTATTGTGGGAAAATGGGTCACAAAGCCAATAAATTTTATAATAGGATTAAAGACACAGAAAGGAAGACAAATAAGTTTACAAAAAGTTTTGATTTTAAAAGTAATGCTCTTTGTATTGCACTTAAAACAAATAATTATAAGGAGGATTGGGTTATTGATTCTGGTGCCACACAACATATGTGCTGTAATAAAGAACAATTTGAGTCACTAAAGAATGACAACAATTCAGAAAAAATATATTTAGGGAATAACAGTGTATTGGAAGTTAAAGGAACAGTAAATGTTCAAGTTGATAATGGTGTGTTCAAAAATGTGAAGTTAGTTCCATTATTGAAGACAAATCTTCTTTTTGTATCTCAAATTGCTAATCAAGGGTATAAAATAGAATTTTACAATGAAAAATGTTTAATCAAGGATGTGAGTAATAATTACAAAGTGACTGCAATTGGTAAAATGGAAAAGGGTTATATAAATTCCAAGAATTCACTTCTAAATGTGGAGATGAGAATATGTGTGCTATTGCCAAATATGATGATATGAGCAGGTTATGGCATGAGCGTATGGGACATATCAACTATCAAAGTCTCAAGCTTATGGAGAAAATATATATGGTGCATGGGCTTCCAAAAATCTCATCAAGTCACAAGGTGTGTGAGGGATGTGCTATGGGAAAACAACATGTGGAAAGTTTCCCACAAGGTAAATCATGGAGAGCAAAAACTCCTTTACATTTGGTTCATAATGATGTAATGGGTCCTTTTAGAACACCATCACTTGCTGGATCAAGGTATGCCCTCACCTTTATTGATGATTATAATAGAAGAATTTGGGTATATTTTCTAAAAAGGAAGGATGAAGTGTTTGATAAGTTTAAAGAGTTTAAGGCATTAACTGAAAATCAAAGTGGAAGTTCTCTAAAGATAATAAGAATAGATAGAGCAATGGAATATATGAACAAAGCTTTCTTAGATTTTTGTAAACATGGTATCAAAAAGGAATCAACTGTCTCCTACTCACCCCAACAAAATGGAGTTGTAGAAAGAAAAAATAGAACTATAATAGAAATGGCTAGATGCATGCTTCACTCTAGAAATGTAGAAGTTAAATTTTGGGCTGAAGCAATTTGTACTGCAGTTTATATTTTGAATAGAACACCTACTAAGGAAGTTTTGAACATAACACCAGAAGAGGCATGGAGTGGTAGAAAGCCTACATTATCTCATTTTAGAGTCTTTGGTTGTAATGCATATGCCCACATTCCTGATGAAAGAAGGAACAAACTCGAAAGGAAAAGTGAGAAGTGCATAATGGTTGGGTATAGTGAGGAGTCAAAAGGATATAGGTTATATAATCCTAAAACAAATGAAATTCATATCAAAAGAAATGTATGGTTTGATGAAGATATTGAAAGTGAAAATTCTCCTACATTATCTTACTTTCCAATCTTGATTAATGAAGATAAGTCTACTAATGATCCAAATCAAGGTGTGCAATCTTCTACAGGAGAAGAAGGAACACAAGTTGAAGCATCAAGTGAAAGTGATGATGAAGACACACATAAGACTAGAAGCATCCATGAAATCTACCAAGAAGGACCTAGAAATATGTTTGCTAACTATGCTCTTATGACTAGGGTGATGCAGGTTGACATTCCAAGTACATGTGAGGAAGAAAAAAGAAAAGAAGAATGGGAGGTAGCAATGCAAGATGAATACAATTCTTTGATGAAAAATGGAACTTGGGAATTAACAACACTTCCAAAAGGAAAAAATGTGGTTGGTTGCAAGTGGACCTACCGAACGAAGTTCACATCAGATGGAGCTATTGAAAAACACAAAGAAAGGCTAGTGGCTAAAGGTTTCTCACAAACAGAAGGTATTGATTATACTGAAACCTCTGCTCCAGTTGCTAAAATGAGTTCAATTCGTACAATAGTTGCTCTAGCTACAAAATTTGGTTGGAAAATATTTCAAATGGATGTAAAAAGTGCATTTCTACATGGTGATCTAAAGGAAGAAATTTACATGCAACAACCACCAGGATTTGTTAAAAGTGGTGAAGAACATCTAGTGTGTAGATTAAAAAAATCATTATATGGCCTTAAGCAAGCCCTAAGGGCATGGTACTCCAAAATAAATGAATACTTTATTAATGCAGGATTTAAAAGAAGTAAAGTTGATCTAGATGTGTATGTAAAGAATAGTGATGATAAAGTTGTTATTATTGTATTATATGTGGATGACTTGATTATTATAGGAGATCACACATAATATTGAAATAACCAAGGATCAACTCAAACAATCTTTTGAAATAACTAATCTAGGGTTGATGCACTACATTTTGGGCATACAAGTATGGCAAGAAGAAGAAAGGATCATGCTTTCTCAAACAAAATATGCTCATGATATATTGAAATTTTTTAATATGAGTGATTGTAAACCATCTAATACACCATGTAAAGTGGGATTAAAATTGAGTGCTAATTCTACACAAAAGAAGGTGGATAGAAAATTGTATAGACAATTAGTTGGGAGTCTTTTGTATCTTACTATAACTAGACCAGATATTGCATATGCAGTTGGTATTGTATCCAGGTACATGGCAGATCCACACATTGAACATTGGAAAGCAACTAAAAGAATATTAAAATACATTAAGGGTACTTATCAGCTTAGCATTGAATACAAATATGGAGGAGAGCCTACTCTAGTTGGGTATACAGATTAGAAGCTTACTTGAAGACACATGCCATCCAAAAAAATCTCCTATTATCATATTTTGTGATAATCAAAGTACTATTAAGCTAGCCAAAAATCCTGTATATCATGCCAGATCTAAACATATAGAAGTACAACATTTTTTTTGTGACTTGATTGAAATTCAAGTAATAGAACTACAATTCTATGGAAAAAAAGATCAAATTGCTGATATATTTACGAAAGCATTGTCTCTTGTAAAATTTGTAAAACTTAGAAACTTGTTACATCTCAAGGAAGTTTCTATTCTCTCCAAATAAACATTATGGGGGGGTGTTGGAATACTGCTTATTTGGCTACATAGATGAGGTAGGTAAAATATTAATGATAGAACTCTCCAGGCACTCTATCCTCTAGCTTCTCTCGAAGCTTCTGCCTTCCAGATTGTTCCAACATCGACCTCTAGCTTCTATGTATCTGTTATCTTCTAGAGATCTCCTGGAGATCTATAAATACAACATTCCCCTATCAAATACGTGGGTAAGAAAATAGTTGTATTTTGCTGCATAGTAAATAAATACTCTATTTTTTTCTATGTGCAAATATAATATATTCTGTGTCTTTTTTTTCTATGTAAATAGGCTTTGTTTCTTGCTTAGCTCTTCAAAACTTTTGAAGTGTAGCTAGGCATAGATAATTCTTACCAAACTAATATACTCAATCAGTGTCACATTTGTTTCTCCATCTCTCGCTGGTGCATCTATTTGTACTCCAACTGCCTCCTCACCAATATTTGTGGGTTATAAGCTTACTTGAAGACACATGCCATCCACAAAAGTCTCCTATTATCATATTTTGTGATAATAAAAGTACTATTAAGCTAGCCAAAAATCCTGTATATCATGCCAAATCTAAACATATAGAAGTACATCATCATTTTGTTTGTGACTTGATTGCAAGTCAAGTAATAGAACTACAATTCTGTGGAACATAAGATCAAATTGCTGATATATTTACAAAAGAATTGTCTCTTGTAAAATTTGTAAAACTTAGAAACTTGTTACATCTCAAGGAAGTTTCTATTCTCTCCAAATAAACATTATGGGGGGGTGTTGGAATATTGTTTATTTGGCTACGTAGATGAGGTAGGTAAAATATTAATGATAGAACTCTCCAGGCACTCTATCCTCCAGCTTCTCTCGAAGCTTCTTCCTTCTAGATTGTTCCAATATCGACCTCTAGCTTCTATGTATTTGTTATCTTCTAGAGATCTCCTGGAGATCTATAAATACAACATTCCCTATCAAATACATGGGTAAGAAAATAGTTGTATTCTACTGCATAGTAAATAAATACTCTATTTTTTTTTCTGTGTGCAAATATAATACATTATGTGTCTTTTTTTTCTGTGTAAATATGCTTTGTTTCTTGCTTAGCTCTTCAAAAATTTTGAAGTGTAGTTAGGCATAGATAATTCTTACCGAACTAATATACTCAATCAGTGTCACATTTGTTTCTCCATCTCTTGTTGGTGCATCTATTTGTACTCCAACTGCCTCCTCACCAATATTTGTTTCTCCCCATGACTATACAATCAAATACAAACCACAAAAAGGAAACACAATAGTAAAATTTTCACAAGAACATGTACACCCAGAACCTTTAAAACCACTAACATGTGATTACATATGAATATATACAAATATGTTCATTCTTCTTGAAATTGAGGGTGACAACTATGTTTATGTGTAGTTTTTGTTGTTAGGATTTGTACCTTTGGAGCATACTTTGTTTATGTATATTTATGTAGCAATTCATATCACAAAGGAAATGAAAAATGTTTCTAGTGTCTGTCAATAGAAGGTTGTAGTCCTTTAATTTCCTTGATGACAATGATTTTCTCCTATTTGAATTGCTCATCTTCTATAATATCATAAATATGTACAATAACAAGAACAACTTGAAAAGAATTATGCAAAACCAATATATTTAATACTGAGTTTGCAAGTCCTTAAAACATTGGATGAATGTTAGAAATTTGATTCACCTCTTTCGAAGTGAATACTTTCCAAAAACATCAGCAATTTTTCACGGTTCTTAAAGAGTAATGAGCATATGGTAGGTGGTTTATTAGGATTGGCAACAAAGACCTGCAACAATGAGATTTATCGACCATATGACATGACAACTAACAACAATAGAGAATACCCAAAGAGATCATGCAATGCAATTTTTTTATATTCACCATCTTCCTTTGGTAAAAGAGAATAATCATAGCAACATAACATTTCTCCTCAGGCTATATATTTGAGATGCAAAAACTTAACAAGAGCTAGATGAAAAAGCTAGAATCAAACTTTATAGTAGAACATGAACAAGGTGGCAGAGTGCAATTTGCATTTTATATAAAAAAAACTTAAATACAGGATCATAAGTGAAAAATCATGTCATGTCATCCAGCACATTTTGAGTTTCCCTACCCTTGCTATCTCTGAAGCTTTGTTGATATACAATGATGAAATCATCATACAAAATAACAAATCTATAACTTCATTAATGACATCCAAAAAAATATCCGCTACCATGATCCATTTGTAAACTATGGAATGACTTTTATTTGCAATTCAATAACAATCTCATTATTCTAATAACAGGAATCTAACCAACATTCAAAATGAGTCTTTTTTCACTTAAAAATCAAATGTAATTGTATGATATATTTCTTTCAATTTTCAAGCTAAATAAATTATGAACAATAAGTTTTAACAATAGTCATTAGTAACAAATATTCCTAGTCATTAGTTTCAACAAATAGGACACTCAAAATGGACCCTATGTATTAAAAGAGAGATTTAAAAAAAAATTCACTCATGCTTTCCAATCCATGATTGCAACTAGCAGCCCATATAAAAAAATTTAAAAGATGGAAATGTTACAATATGTCTTTGTAAGTTTGGACAATTGAAATGGATATGATCACTCGGAGAGTCAAAACAAGAAAAATATTATACTAAAAATCCTTCTAAACACAATATGCTAAAGCAGGCATGCATTTACAAAAGATTCGTAACTCATGTGCGTTACAACTTACAGTCCAAAAATGACAATTAGTTATTGCATTGGCACTCCTACCTCAATTGTATTGATGAAAGGAACACTAGATCAACAAAAGCAACAAAATTGTGAAGAATGTAATGAACAGATCAAGAAAGAGCTTCAAGGGCTGAATAATCCATCACATATAAAAGCATGGAAAGCTCCCATGCCCAAATCATCAGTGATTACCATTTTCTTGTGACAAACAATGCAACATAGAATTTGTAATAGTGTAGGTAGGTTCTGTCAAAATCTGAGACTTTGTAATAGTACAGGTTTTGAAATAGATAGATTGTCATTATACGTTTGGTGCAAAGGGGGTTGTGTTTTCAATTAGAAAGCATCCCTAGATAAGGATTTTCCTGCATAATCATTCTCTGGTTCAGTATACTTGTCATAATAAGGCTGTAATCATGTAATTTATTTTTGGTATATCATTTATCTTCCTCATGCTATACATTTATGGATTGGTAATCCATAGATATTGCATTCATTGCAAGTATAAATGAAAGTTCTTAAAGACCCAAATCATGGTTACAATTGAGGAATTTATAAATTTAAGATGGTAGAATAAGTTCTGGATGAATGCAAAACTCAAGCTAACCATGTCAGAGTCTATAACTGGTTTGTACAAAAATAATTCCTTTGCTATGAAATCCCCATCCCTTATCTGTCTCCCTGCTTTCCATCAATTCCATTCTCTAAGGGGGCTCTCTGTGCCATTGATATAGGAACAATGCCCAAATAATTCCCCAATCCATAATAAAAACAATAATTACTTCAAAGGGTAATTCTTCTTATAAGTCCCTCATGCTGGAAAAATCCAAGTTTAAAATAGTGAATAAATCAAATAAGTCTCTCATGCAGGAAACTCAAGTCCATCATTCATTCTAAAGGGTACAAGCTCACACCAAGAATAAATCAAATAATAGAATTTCAAACTGTAAAATTTCAAACCCTAACAAAACCAAACCCTATAAAATAGGGGATAGTACATGTTGATGCGCCCAAGTTTTGTACGCACACTTAATTAAGCATCTAAAAAAAGGGGTTTTAGCGCTACTCGATTCTTGAGTTCAAGACAAAATTTGTAGGCTTTTACACAAAAATATTGGTTGCGAGATAAAGGTTTTTTTTAGGCATGGGGTGAGGAATGTTTCACCTATTTAATGTCCCCTCTTTCCTAGGTAGTGGTCTACCGTAGCAATTAGTCTACTAAATAGTCCCCGTAGGCTAACCAAGTGCTCAGGGGACCCTTTTGAGGGTAGTCTTTGGTTTGACAATAGCCCCTTGGGTGCTTGTTTCAGTATTCTACAACTCTTCACTCCAATTTATTTGTGGTGCATCCTTTCAGAGCCCATTCAAGAGACCTTGATGCATACTTACTATTTATAGTAAGTCACTGGTATGCTCAGTTGGTAGAGTTACTATATCTGGCATGATGGCATAATTATATCCTGGAGTTATATGGGTTAACTTGGTCTTGTGCATTTAATATTAATAACGCCAAATAATAAAGTGCACAATTATTAAAAGGGGACTTTATATTTAAAGGATATAAGAGTTTTTCAATGTGCACTTTACAATATAAACTTAAGTGCCTATTTAAAGGAAGATATAAGTGATTATTAAAGAATACTTTATATTATAAAGATATGCACCAAATAGGAGGGAAAAAAAAAATGAAATTAAAAGAAAATTAAATGAGATGAAGTCAAATGCAAATTGGGATTATAAAAGGGCATTTTTGAAACTCATTTTGGACATTCATGATTATTATTATTGATTTGGAGAAATCTGGAGAAGAACTTCAGCAAGGGTTTGTTGGTAGTTTAAAGATTCAATCTTTCTTGAGGATGAAACCCTCAGAGAGAAGAATTTCTACAGGTGTGGAAGATCACCCAAGGGTGTTCTGAGAGAATTTTATTTAAGAGGTTATCAAAGACTTCATCAGTTTTGTGGAGATCATCCTTCAGGGTTTTTACAAAGCTTTCAAGATCAGAAATTGTCATCTGGGTATGAATGCTTTCAATGTAAATTACATGACATTAATAAATATGATTTAATATTATATTTGTGCTTCAACATTTCTTGTTATGCAATTTCATGCATTATCTCGCAAATTTGTTCAAAACCCATTAAAACCAAAAAAACTAGACAAACTCGTTTAGATAGAAAATATTTCAAATCGAGGTGGGATATTTCAGTGGTATCAAAGTAGTTTCCTGCCATCCTATGTTGGTTTTCAAAAAGAAATATTTTGGGGTTTGAAGAAAATTTCAGAAATCAATTTAAGAGTTTATATTACGGATATATGAAATATTTCAAATTTCATTAATAATTTATTATTATTCTATTTTCCTGGCCGTACTATTGCTGTGAAGAGGGAATCTTATTTGCAAAAAGCTTATGCATTTTAAATGTTGGCAAATAGGACACAGGTTGGTGGATAGGAGAAGTCAACACAGATCAGACAATTTTTAGATGGGACAAATGCAGATGAAGATAATTTAAATATTTTTTTGAGCCCAACAACAATAGATATCGAGCAAGCTAAAATTATGGTTATTTTTAGCAAACCAATAATTCAAGGAAGCCAACAAGAGGCAAAATACTCAAAAATAGACAAAAAATTAGAGTCGCGAAAAATAATTGAGGAGGCTGCTTTTGGTATAAGGGTTGAAATACTTCAAAGAGGCTCAAAAATATTATAAGAGGACAATTATTTAAATAACCAATATTCAAATCACATCATATTCCTGCCGCCAACATATAGGAAATCAAATAAATAATATTGGAGGAGTCATTGTGATTGTTAAAAACGGATTGATATGAAGCTGGGAGAATATCGAGTTGCTTATGCTATTGGGTATTTCCTTGGTAGCCGCTTTAGTTGAGGAAAGAGACTGCTTGAAATACAATGGTCGCACTAGACACAAGTCTTCCGTCAGCTTTTGGATAAGCCATTTAATTCATCCTGGGAGCAATCAAGTCCTAAGTGCCTGTCTACTCCAAGTCAAAGATTGAATAGCTTTGTATTTTTCTAACCGCTAGAGATTTAAAGAACAAGACAAAATCATGGCTAGGTAGGACTCCAACATGAATATTTGGTTTGGAGTCAAAGCCAAATTCAGATCCTACGTGGATTAGAGGAGAGACAAAATAGGAAGAGTTTTTGGAATTGAGTTTCAACAACCTCTAACATGTCATTTGAGACATCCCATGAGGTACATATCAGCAGTACCTTTGTTGAGGATGTGCGCAAAGTTGATGGAACACATGATGATGCTTACCAATCCATGAGTGATGGTGATTCAGCCTCTTATCATAGTGTTGATGTCAAATCAAAAAAATTGTGTGGAAATGATTTGTCACAGGGGTCTCATCATTTGGTAGGGAAATTGAAGGTGAATGAAGGCATGATTTCTACAGCCTTAGAACATTTTGATGTTGCTCAATAGTTTTCAGAAAATTATTGTTGGAGTATTCTTGAAACCGATGAGCATTGTAATAGTGGACTTTCCCTTGCAGGTTTTCATGCACTTAGAGAAGCATTGAGGGTAATGAAAAATAATTACTTACAGTTAATATCTAATAGAGATTATCTTCTCAAGTGGGATGGAATATGTTACGATGCATTAAAAGGGAAATAGGAGGAGGTTGATGAGCTCACTTAAGAGCTTGAGGTTACCATGGAATTGTTGAAGATCACTCAAATGGCCCTTCAAGAGTTTGTCATAGATTGATGAGCTTGCCATGGAGTTGAGATTGGTGTAGTCTTCATCACCCACAAATACAGTTCAAATATCTATGGCAACAGTTGGTGATGAGCATACATCCACGAATTGTGATAATGTGCATAATTAGGATTTGGAAACATCCATTTCAATTACAGTTGCAGGTGACACAGATGGGATGAGTACTTTGGACGAGATTAGTAGGGAACAATGTGTTACATTTGGTGTTCCTGAGGATAAGTGTGACTGATCACATTGTTGTTCCATCTTTTTCACAGGAGTTATGCAGGGCGTCATCTAGTGGGGAGTTTAGTACTCATGTTGATTTTTTCCCCTCTCTAAGAAGCAAATCAGAGATTTCATCCCATGCAGATGGTTTTGGTCAACCACCTATTGAGCCACAAAGATGGAGGGATTAGTTGAAGGTCTCTAGAGAGAGGGTTGATCAAACCTTATCTTGTTTTGATTGCACACATAAGTATGTTGAGTACCTCCTTTGGTTAGCAAAATTTTACGAGAGACGGTATGGGGTTCCGATTGGTACTCCTATTCATAGTTTATAGTTTATTAGGAGCGCTTTGGAGGAAATAAAATTAAAATACCTATGTTTGCTTCATGATAGAGATTATGCTATTGGGTATGTAGAGAAGGTTGGTAGAGCATCTACCCAATTAACCATTCAGGATTAGAGATGTGAGCCATATTTATATGAGAGTGATGATGAGTGTGCTCCCCATGACTATGATGGTTAGCCATTGACATAGGCAGGTGCATTCTATCTTGACTACATCATTAGGAGTGCTCATCACTTCTCCTTTAGTCCGAACACATATAACTTGACAATGCATAGGTGTGGATTGGTTCGAGATTTATACCATCCATTGTGGGATGAAGTGTTACCATCTTCAGAAGATGGAACTAGAGCCTATAGGTGTCAGACTATGTTACTTGTAGAGGGTTGCTTGTAGGGTAGGAGATCAGATTTCCATGAAGCCGATATGTATCCAATAGAGTTTTTTACTTCATGGTCTCAAAAAGTTCCATTGGAGACATGGTTTTAGGGAGGTTGTGGTGTCAGTAGGCATGATGTCTTGGTTACTTCATTCCACGGTGATGGAGGAGAGTTATATCATTTCCTCAACTTGGGAGGATCAATTACATATCTTCCAATACCTATGTGGGATAGTTAGCACATCAATAGGAGGTTTGCAGAGGATGGAGAGAGTTGTTGTGATGTAGACATGTTGGGATACTTTTAGCTCTTCAAATTTATTGGATGTGAGGTTCTGATGTGTTGGGATCTAGGTGGTGACAGGTTTGGAACTATAGTTCAGATGGATCCCATTGGGTTGCTTCACCACTCTCAGCATGGTGAAGTTGATATCAGAGTAGTGCAGTGGAAGTCAGTGGGTAATATGCAATGAAAACTTCTGTTCTGGTTATGGGATCCAGGGATTTTTGCTTATGCTTAGTAGATTGTCCTACATTGGGGTAGTTGCCTATAGTGATGTTGAGCATAGTTTAATTTCTTCCTAGTAGATGCAGTGGATACATTATTAGGAATTCTATAGATTGTTTTGGGATCCTGGTATTCAGGTGAGGATTGCTCGGGGAAAAGCAATCTTGGGGAGGGCAGACTATAATGTCCCCTTTTTCTTAGGTAGTAGTCTGGCGCAATGGTTAGTCTACTAACTGGTCCTCGTAGGCTAATCGAGTGTTCAGGGGACCCTTTTTAGGGTAGTCTTTGGTTCGATAGCAACCCCTTGGGTGCTTGTTTCAATATTCTACAACTCTTCACTCCATTTTATTTGTGGTGTATCCTTTTGAAGGCCATTCAGGAGACCTTGATGCATACTTACTATTTATAGTAAGTCACTGGTATGCTCAATTGGTAGAGTTACTATATCCGGCATGGTGGCATAATTATATCCTAGAGTTATATGGGTTAACTTGGTTTTGTGAATTTAATATTAATAACAACAAATAATAAAGTGTGTTATTAAAAGGGGACTTTATATTTAAAGGATATAAGAGTTTTTTAATGTGCACTTTATAATATAAACTTAAGTGCCTATTTAAAGGTAGATACAAGTGATTATTAAAGAATACTTTATATTATAAAGTTGAGCACCAAATAGGAGGGAAAAGAAAAATGAAATTAAAAGAAAATTAAATGAGATGAAGTCAAATGAAAATTGAGATTATAAAAGGGCATTTTTGAAACTCATTTTGGACATTCATGATTATTATTATTGATTTGGAGAAATCTGGAGAAGAGCTTCCACAAGGGTTTGTTGGTAGTTTGAATATTCAAGCTTTCTTGAGGATGAAACCCTCAAAGAGAAGAATGTCTACAAGTGTGGAAGATCACCCAAGGGCATTCTGAGAGATAATCTTATTTCAGAGGTTATCACAGAGCTTCATCAGTTTCATGGAGATTATCCTTCAGGGTTTTTATAGAGCTTTCAAGATTAGAAATTATCATCCAAGTATGAATGCTTTCAATGTAAATTACATGACATTAATAAATCTAATTTAATATTATATTTGTGCTTCAACATTTCTTGTTATGCAATTTCATGCATTATCTGGCAATTTGTTCAAAACTCATTAAAACCAAAAAAATCAGACAAGGCCGTTTCGATAGCAAATATCTCAGATCGGGGTGGGATATTTCAAACTACCTGAATGTTGTTTTTCCCAGCATGAGACAAATTTCCAGAGAACCAATCCCTTCATTTAGTAGATAGCAGCATAATTGTGTTAAAATGAAATAAAACACAACAAAAATGATCCCACAGTGTAAATATTCCAAAAAATAAAATTCATTAAAACCATGGCAAGTGACTTACCTAAAAATACTGCAACCCAAAAGATACATACACTAAAACCCTCGTCAAAACCTTATTTTTAGGCTATAGCTCACCAAATTGGAGAAGTGAAAGGTCAATGCCAGTGAGGAAGAGTTTGGAGGAGCGGGAAACCAATAGTAGTGGGAAAGTAGCAAAAAACCGCGAAAAAGCCAAAAAAAATGGCAAAAAATGATGAACGGCTGAGATTCGTTTAATCATCTTACATTGATATGGACACAATTTTATTAGTTAATTTCTATGAATAATATTGTTTTTAAATATTGATGGAATTTCATAATTTTTAGATTTTAGTCTATGGTACAATTTAATAGTTTCAATTTAGTATATGTAAATGGAACAAACATGTGGTATTAAAAGTGTATGTAGTTGAATAATACAACTCTATATCTTTATATGTGGAAAATGGTGTGAAGCAATGGTAAATGAATTGGAATTTTCAAGAAGCAACTCTTCTAAAATAACAAATGTAATGTGTTTCACATTCATTCATAGAAGCTTCAAATTTAATGCACTTCTAGCCAATGCTAAGTGGAAATGGTAGTAATATATACTTGGGAAAATTCTTTTTTTATTTATATATGTGTTCATTTCAATTATGTGTGTTAATATGTTAGAGAGTATGTGTTGAAGTTAGGGCTCCCTAACATGCTTCCTCTCTAATCCCATCATGGTGGACTATGGGAATGGCACTATTGATTCTTGATTCCTTAAATGATCTATTCAAATGGATTGTGACTAAATAATGACTAATTATTTACTTAATGATCAAATTAGTCATTGATTTAGTCATTTATAGTTGTGTTGCAAAAAATTACTAGAATTTAGTCATTTTTAGTTGTCGTGACTAAAAATTTTAGTCACGTAGTCATTTATTTGTCAAATTCTACTTGTGAGCGTAGGAATGAGTTAAACAATCTAAACATGCTTCTACACCTCTAAATAAGACATTGCATCTAAGATTTAAGAAATTTAAACTAATTTAAACTAAAATCTTCAAAAATCTATCCTATTGCTCTCTAACTCTAAAGATCTCTCTAATCTACTTTGCTCTCAGATTCTAGAAGCTAATTAAACTATTGAAATGACACTTAGAGAACGAGAATTAAACTATTCTATTCCTATATGATTAAATAGTAAAACTAATGTAATGGCAGCCATGACTGCAAATGCTGAATGCTGGATGAATGTTGAATGAATGTTGGATGCTTGGAAAACCTGCAGAGTAAGATTGCACAAATTGGGATCCATTTCCTGTAGCCAAAGAGCTGTATTTATAGCTTTCACGATAGCACATTTGCACAGGGATACGGGATAAGAGGCTGGGATTCAATCTGGAGAATTGAAGGGCATGGGATGAGAAGATGGAGCTGATCATGGAGGATTGTTTCTCCCCATGAAAACACCAGGCAAGATGAGAGGGAAGATTGGAGGAAGAAGATTGAGAGGACTTCCTGCAGGTTTGTCCCCAAAGCTCTTCCCGTGAATGACAGTAGAATTAATTAAATTTTGAAAATTTAATTTTATTGGTGAGTGAATAGTGGTAAATGATTTATGCATTAATTTAAATAATTTTAATTCATTTAAATTTAGCAAAAAGAGGATTGAATAATTTAGTAAATCAAACTATAGGGTTTGTTTATTAAATTAAAACAAAAGGAAAATGATAATTAAATAAAAGATTTTAGATATCTTTATTTAATTAAGAAGAAATGTGATGAGGTAATTAAATAACACAAATTATTTAAGTTGTGTATTTAATTTATAAAAGAAGTGATAATAATAATAATTAAATAAAACAAAGTTTTTAATTTTGTTTATTTAATTAGGAGAGAAAATAGAAGAGTTAATAATGAACTTAATATAAATAAATATTTCTATTTATTTACTAAGTAGATGAAGTTAAGATTAATTAATCAAATAAGTCGTATTTAATTAATTAGATTCTCCAGGCCATTTTTAGGTGTCTACACTACTAGTGCTAGGTGTGTACAATTTGATGTCTTCTTGTGATTACCAGTGAATTTCTTTAGTCCATCTTGTCTGAGTCCAAATTATTTTTAAGTTATCCTTTGTTTTTTGGTCATTACCCTAGATAGGCAGTCCCACTCTGTACTTGGACGGATACATTCCTACATGAGAAGATCCACTATGTTCATAGGCGATTGTGTTCTTATATTCTAACTAGTCATACTTAGGAAACTCTGCCTTGTTCATAGGTGGCTCCATTCTACTTAGGAAGATTTGTTGGTTTTTTATGCCATCCTACTCAAGTGGACGTGCTTTGTTCATGGACGATTCCATTTTCCTTACACTAGTACAAAAAATATATATATGATTAAAAAATACTAAAAGCTACATATAAATGACTGAACATGATCACATGACCATTAGTAGTTTATTGTCAGTCATTTATAATGCGATCAAATTGATGAATAAACCATTTTTAGTCATTTATTGGTTGTTTTGATTGATCGATTTGGTAGTATATTTAGTCGTTAATTTAGTCATTGATCGTTGTAAACTGGTCACTTATTTAGTCATTTTTTATTCATTGATATATTTAGTTGTTAATTTAGTCATTGATTGTTGTTAACTAGTCACTTATTTAGTCATTTTTATTCACTGATTTTCGGGTATGTACACCAAGATGGCTCCCAAAAAGGGGGCTTAAGTGGCCACTTTTTTTTTGAAATCAGGAAATATTGACCTTGGACGTGAAATTGAGGATACTTACACTCAAAATTTTGAGATGGAACAAAAAGAAGGATTCAAGTGCTTTGAGTCTACTTTCTAAACTACTAATTTATTTTGAAAATGGTTGAGATTAAGGGGTTCAAACGAGGGACTTACACAAATTGGTGTTGTTTTTGTCAGAAAAACATAACATAGCAACTCTTGTACGACCCTCATACAATGAATTTTTTTTTAGTATTTTTAGAATCATTATGGTCATAAGTTAGCTAACAATATGTAGTTGATGCATAATTTTTCTGATAATTTTTTAATGAATATTTTATTTTTTTACTAATTTTCGAAGTGGACACTTCCTAAAAAACAAAATTTTGGCCATGCTACCCCTACAAATTATGGAAACTAATTGATTAATTTAAAAATAAAATAAAATTGTAGAATGGAGTCTAGTTTCTAAAAATGTAATTTATTTGAAATTTTGATGAATGGTTAATTTATAACGAAAAAACCACCAAACATTGCTTTTTTCCAAAAAAGAGACATACAAACAAAAGAAATTATGGATGAATGGCTTAACATTGTCAGAAAGTGAAAAAAATTACATCGTTGGATAGCTAAGAGAGAACCTAACATTACCCATATGTTTGATTTGTTTGATATTGAACCATGTGCAATCCTGACAATGAGCACGAACCCGAATATGTGAAATATTATACAAATTGCAAAAACACATCTTTGGTCATTGGAATGCCCTCCAAGCCTTTGGGTTGGTATTCCAAGGAAAATACCAATCCCAAGGCTTGGGGATTCCCAAAGAAAGATATAATGCGAGCCCGTTATAACGTGCTTGTGTTATATGTTAGTTTTGACATGGTTTTTTTCATTTGTGGGGAGCATGTCTAGCAAGACATAATGCGAGCGCGGTATAACGCACTCGCGTTATGTCTTGATTTATGTTAAATGCATATTGAATGTATTTTTATATATTTGCATGTTTTGTATGCACATGTATGCATGTATGTATGTATGTATCAATGCATGTATATTGTATGTATTCCTACTTGTATGTAAGATTGTATATACATCCATGTACATGTATGCTTGTATGTTTGTAGGATTGTATGTACATATGTATTATGATTGTATGTATGTATTTATGTATGTCTTTAGAGGGAGGGAGAATTTTAAGAGAGAGAGAGAGAGAGAGATCTAGAGTTGACTAGGTAGGGTGGGAGAGGGACAGGGAGGTGGAGGGAGAGAGAGAGAGAGAGAGAGAGAGAGAGAGAGGAGAGAGAGGGAGAGGGGGTGGAAGTGAGAGTTTAAGAGAGAGGGAGTGGGAGAGAAGGGGTTGGAGGAGAGGGACTTAGCTAGGTAGGGTGGGAGGATGAGGAGAGAGAGAATTGAGAGAGAGGGAGAGAGAGACAGAGACAAAGAGAAAGAGGGAGTTATGTAGGTAGGGATCCAAAGGGAGAGACTTGAGAGTGTGAGGGGGGTGAGAGGGATAAATGGATAAAGTGAGAGTTTAAGAGAGAGGGAGTGGGAGAGAAGGGGTTGGAGTGAGAGGGACTTAGGTAGGTAGGGTGGGAGGGATAAAGGGAGTGAGAGAGAGAGGGGAGCGGGAGAGAGAGAGAGAATTGAGAGAGAGGGAGAGAGGGAGAGAGGGGGCGAGAGAGAGAGACAAAGAGAAAGAGAGAGTTATGTAGGTAGGGTGCCAAAGGGAGAGACTTGAGAGTGTGAGGGGGTGAGAGGGAGTGTGAGAGGGACATAGTGGGAGAGAGAGGGAGTGTGAGTGAGAGACTTGAGAGAGGGAGGGGTTGTGGGAGTGACCTACTAGAGGGAGAGAAAGAGGGGGGTGGAGTGAGAGGGACCTATCTAGGTAGGGTGGGAGGGATAGATAGAGAGAGGGGGAGAGAGAGAGAGAGTTACCTAGGTAGGTTGCCAGAGGGAGAGACCTAAGATAGAGAGGGGGTGGGAGGGAGAGACATGAGAGAGGGAGAGAGAGGGAGTGGGAGAGAGTGGGATAGAGATAGAGATAGATAGATAGATAGAGGGAGCGATAGAGGATGGTAGGGATTGATTGAACAAGAGGTACATAGAAAGAGAGAGAGGGTAGATAGAGACAATTAGAGATGGTAGGAGAGAGGGAGGGAGGGAGAGGTGAGATGTGTAGATAGAGAGAAAGTGATAGGGGTTGAGGGTATAGGGTTGAGAGATTAGGGTGAAGGACCTATAGGGTTGATGTTTTTGAGGGTATTAGGGTGTAAGGGTTGAGGGTTGAGGGATTAGGGTTGATGTTAGAGAGTATTGGGTTGAGGGTATAGGGTAGAAGGTTTAAGGGTTTAGGGTTTAAGGGTTTAGGGTTAAGGTTTTAGGGTTGAGGGTAGAGGGTTTAGGGTATAGGTTTGAGGGTATGGTTGAAGGATTAGGTTTATGGTCCAATGTAAAGGGTAGAGGGTATAGGGGTTGAGGGTTTAGTGTTTAAATATTGAGGGTTGAGGGATTAAGGGTTGAGGGTTGAGAATTGAGGGTTGAGGGTTTAATGTAT
>VDFB02298083.1:0-66528 GCA_007258455.2 Sequoia sempervirens
CTAGGGTGCAAGAGAAACACTCCAAATGCATTTTATTGCTTTGAAACACTTCAATTTGGGCTTAAAAATTGAACAACATCTTGTGCGAGTGTGAGTAGGGGCATTTTCGCGTACATTCTCTTTCTTTGTGCCATCAAATATCGACGAAGTTACTGGGACTGTGTCTTTGCTTGCTTTTGTTTATCTTAGAGGGCCTGCCTTGGGGAAAAATTGCTCACCCAAGGGAACGACTCAACCGGTAACACTCTAAAGCCAAGAGTATTTCTAGCTGGGATATAAATGTGGGTATTGGTTAAATGCCATTATCACGCGGTTGGCTCCGACAAGATGGATCCTAAAAGGACTCTGTCAGATGGGTCAATCTCCATGAATGGAAAGTCCTTACTAGAACCCATGTGCTAGAATTTTCAAAATCCTTGATCTATTTGTTGGTGCAAGAACGGTCGCTCGGCTACCCTGGGTACACTTTTACGGCTCCTTAGTAGAAATGGAAAAATATGCCATGGGAGTTTCATGGGTGTTGATGCTTGGCTCTGCCTGCATAAGTGAGTGTTGTGGAGGGGAGCCAGTTGGGTCAAGCATCTAACCATTCACTAAAGATAGGCGTAGCTGGACTTGTCCAAGTGAGGATTCAACAAATATTGTCTTATACATCCATAGGGCTTGTACTTGTCTTGGTTTGAAAACACTGTGTTGTATTCGAAAATATTTTGCAAACAAACATTCAACATCATCAATGGTCAAACCCCTTAGTTAGAGAAAATACCTTGGACAAAGTCCCAAGAACCATTGCTACCTTGGGGATTAAGTCCTTAGAGGTTCAAGTAAATTGGGCTTCATCTAATTTTCTCTCTTACAAAGGTCAACATTAGCCAACCTTTGTCCTAATTTCTTTGAACTTCCACATAGCACTTTGTGGGATGAAAAAGAAGTTGTGACATCCATTATCCAGTTTGAAACATAATCAAGTGGTTGTTTTGGTAAAAAGAACTCATTAAGCAAAGATAATGAATTGGACCCCACACATGTGCTTGATATCTCTTGGTCATATTGGTCTTTTGATTGCTCTTAGAGAAAAGTGTGTTCTTCAATACCTTGGCCTAGTAAACAAAGTCTCTCTAAGTCTTTTAGGATCAAATCAAACACTTCATCCATCCCAAACATCTATCAAAACTCATCCATCCAAACAAACTTTAGAGCTTTTGAAAACATCATTCTAGACTTAGGCGCATCATCAAAATCAAAATCACCTTATTTAGTTACGTGTATGGGAATGTATCCTTTCTCATACCTCTAGTTAAATTAGAAATCCTTTGAACAAGTTCATCCTAGGATCACATCCAACATCTTAGGGTTTACAAGTTCATCATCCAAATCAAACAATCAAAATCAAGCCCTAATTCTAGCATTGATCCAAAATCCCTAAATGTTCAACACTCATATCATTTACCTTTCATCCTTCATCTCATCATTGGTCCTAAAAACCTTAGAAGTCACTTTTGCAACAAGGTCAAAACATAATGAGAACATGGAATACAAAATTGATCCATACATCTTGAGTAATCCAAATCAATTGAATTTTCAAAGCCTTCCAACACTTATTGATTATCAGCAGTCACATCTATACAAACGATACATGGAGTCATTAGCTTCGACAAATGTCAATGGCACAACAAGTGTGAGTATGCCCAAATCAAAGATTGGAACACATCTCTCGATGGTAAATCCAAGTCCAAACCTACAAATCCATCAACCAAACAAGCAAAGCATGAGCCTTCAAATGAATAACGTTATCCCACCAAATCCCTACAAGCCAAATGAGAATGTACCAAGCATAAGTTTTTGAAACATGAATCTGGAAAACTTTGGGATGGATACATTTGCAAATCATACGAATATTCCAAACATGAACAATGGTCAATTTCAACCCATAATGCCAAATTTGAGTGTCATCACAAATCAGAATATTGTCCAAAATCAAACACAACTACACACTCCAAATCTACTTAAACAAGAGCCAAATCAACTATATCAAGGGAGTCAAGAACAAAATTGGATAGATCAAATTGCTGCACTTTCCAAAATAGTTGAGGCATTGCACCAAGGGAAATCTCCACCACTATTACCAACATCATTCCTTGGTTTAGGGCTTCCCCCTTTACCTAGCACCAATCACTCCACCCAAATCAATCCACCTAATGTCAATCAAACCATCATGACAAATCCTTTGAATATACCATCAACATCATACCAATTGATGGTATCTAATCAAACAACAATGTTGATCCCAACCAATCAAAATACAGTCTCCCAAGGACCTATCACCTCGGTCATTCCAACCATCACTATCCCTTCAATCATTCCAACCACCACTATCATGCCCATCACATATCAAACACTCACTATCGCTCCAAGTGTATCTCAATCACTTGTCACCGCATCCAACACGATTCCAAATACACCACCACTACCGCAAAAACCAAGTGCAATAAGTCAATATCGTAGCATCGCACTAAAAGCACATCAAGCCTACCAAAAAATACTTCAACAATATCAGGTGGTTCCACAAACCTCTCAACCTACCCAACAAACACAAGCACAAACATGAAAAATGATTGGGGATAACAATGGGCATTCAACCATTGGTGATAGCATTGACAATCTCCCCACCACAATTGATGAAAGCATTGTTCAAGATCTATCCATCAAAGAACACATTGGAGATGTTTTTATCTCATTCGAAGATCAAATCAACATATGTCAAGAGTCACTTTTGAATCACGATCAAAATCCACCAACAAAAATCGATAATGAGCCAATTCAAGAAATATCAACATCACTTGACTCTATGGTCGAAGACATTCACAATCTCTCCACCGCAATTGTCGAAAACAATGATCAAAACCTCTCCATTGAGGAGCACATTGAGGATGTATCTACACAATCCAATGATCAACTCACCATACATCAAGAGCCACTCTTTAGTGATCTATTTCAAGGAGTGTTAGGACTATTTGATCCAATTGACATAATGCATGATCCGTTGACCAATGATCATATTGAAATTGTCTCTACATCGCCTTATGAGTTAGAGGACATATCTCAAGAAGTTATTCCAAAGCAAGATCAAAATATTTCACTAAGGTCTAGCAATGGTCATTTTCAAAACATGTTGATCCCCTTTGACCTCATGGTTACATATGTTGAAGGAACCTTGAACTTGACCATGCCTAATGTCGACATCCAAAAGTCCTTTGTAAGAAATCCATCCTTTGAAGCTGCCCCATGTCAAGAACTTGATCCAAAGCATGTCGAAAGCAACTCCGAAATTAATCAAGATCAAGAATTTGTATCTTCAAGATACTACAATAATCTAATGAACACTCTCTTATCCATGCAAGATGATCATATCCATGTAGCACATACTCCTCCATGTACCCATGAGATGCTTTCTACAGATGGGAACGTAGATGATCTTCATCTAGAACAAGATTTTGTTACACAAAAAGAGTAGATTCTTAACTCCTACAATCAAACAGAGTTGTTAACATCAGGATCAAATATGTCCCAAACTCAGATTGAGGACATCATGAATAAAGATATCCATCATTATCCACTTAAGGAAACAAGTCAGATAGAACATCCAGAGTTAGCAGAGCAACAAATTGAAATGTCACCTACAATGGTCATTTATCAGAGAATGCATTTCAAACAAGAGCTCTTGGAACAAGCGAAATCAAAGCATGAAGGTACTACTACCACCATATTGGGGGAAACTTCGTCTCAAGCAAACGTCAACATAGGGAGCATGAAGAATCCTTATGATGAAAGCGATGTCAATACTACAACCAGCCATGTCATGAATCTTCATCCACCCATCACCCCATCCATGAATTGGAACCAACATCAAAAGAAAGATTTGAATCAAAGCACAAAAAATGTTATCAAATCAAAAGAAGCTGAGAAGCATAATGAAAAAATCAAATACATATGGATACCAAAGAATACAAAGAAATATCATCCCTATCAAACTCCATCAGCCAAAAAAACTGTGGAGCAAAATAAAAGAGGGAAGAGTATCCATCAAAGATGTCCACAAAAGAAACAGCAAGCTTTTCAAACAATGTACAAAGTGTATCAAGCTGTTGGTCCTAATTCCATGCACACTTCCGTATCCACCCATCATTGCTCATCTTCCCAAGTTTGGAGAGTCAAAGGTTCCAAAATGTCAACCAATCCATCTCTTATCCCTAAACACACTCCATCCACGCCTCCACGCATAATATCCAATTCTTACATTGACCATGTATTGGCAACAACCCTTCATCATAAGGATTCAGAAGGCAATCTATCGTGATGTGCGCACAAGGACAAAGTCAACTCCGGTATCAACGAAGCATATTAGAAATCCCAAAAATTGTATTCAAGTGCACTTATCTTAGCAAGGAAGCTTCTTCAAGTAGGATATCGATGGCACATTATGACAGGGACATCTACGTCAATACCACCAGGTGGTTCAACATGAATCTTTTAGAAAAAATACAAAAAAAATAAAAAATATGAAAATCCAAAAAAATTAGAAAAAGGATTGAAAACAGTAAAGATAAAAATCATCCTCTAGTGAAAACCACTACAGTGGCGCTTTGGGCAGGACCATGATGAAAACTTGGCAAATAGGTGTCATGTGTAGAATTGAGCATCTACGTGCACCACTTCGGGAGAAAGCATCTCATCCAATCCATAATAAATTGAGCATTCCATCCATCTTAGCCATAATAAATCCATCCATCCATGAACCATTTATCCAATCCATCTTTATCCATTTGCATCCATAGTCCAAGTTATCTTGATCTTGATGAAATTTTGGGGCATTCTTTACACTTGCTTATGGTAAACATCTTGATATGGGTCATTTTCATTGATCCCATCCTATGCAACATTATCTAAGCCATGAAGCATTATCCAATGAGCTTTCTTTATCTGAACACCTCATCTTATCGCAAGATAATCCTTGGCATCCTTTGTGTATCCATCCATCCGTACACTTATCCAAACATCCATCCATGGCATTCCATACATTGCTAGACATTGGGGGCAGATATTTGCATCTTGCTTTGAGAATAAATCTTGATCTATATCCTTCACCTTATATGGTGATCCGAACATTGGAAAATGAGAAATCAAACTGGTCAAGGCATTTGTGATCCAAAATCCGAGTCACTAGCCCATGGAATATTTTGACGAGCAAACATCCCTTATCAAGTCTCCATCTTCAATCAAACATATATCAAAACAATCGATATCAGTCACATCTAATTTGCACGTCAATGACACATCAAATAATTTGAACAACTTCTGTTCCAAACCAAGCTTTATCAATCCTGATCAATCCATCCTTGCATTGTTGTGCATCCTCAACAATGTTATCCTCATCAATCTTGATCAATCCATCCATCCTTGCATTGTTGTGCATCCTCAACAATGTTATCCTCATCAATCTTGATCAATCCAATCCTTGCATTGTTGTGTATCCTCAACAATGTTATCATCATCATCAATCCATTGACTCGATCATTCAAACTTAGCTTGGTTTTCAGAAAAATCCTAAATAGAGTACTGATATCATCATTCATATCCATATCCAAATCGTCAAAATCGTGCGAAAATCCAAAAACATCCAAAACATCAAAATCTAAAAACACTCAAAAAGCAGAAAACATCAAAAACATTGAAATCCAAACTACGTCGTCTCTGAGCTTAAATGTAGGCAAGCCTAATCTTTGATCAGCCCTCGAGACATCAAAATCCAAAAACAATCATAAAATATCAAAATCCAAAAACATTTTAAAAGCATCGCAAAATCACAAAAACATCCAAAAAACATTCGAAAAAACACAAAATCCAAAACATTCGAAAAATAAAAAATCAAAACATTTGTAAAATCTCGAAAAGTACCAAAAATAGCCTCAAAACATTTCAAAATGTCAAAAACATCCAAATATTTGAAAAATCCACCCGTCTCATTTTGCTTTCACTCGAAATAGTCAATCATCCATAATAAACTAATCATCACCTTCATCCTTTGGCAACACAAACATAAACAATCACAATAATTGGAAAAATCGAAGCTTCAATGATAAAATCAAAATCGAAACAACAAACTTAAAAAAAAAATCAAACTCTTGATCATTTTCAAACATGTCAATCAACTTTATATCAACAACCTATCAATCAATTTATCAAACCATCCTCATCCTATACAATGCATGTCCTAGGATATATCGTTCCGACAATGGGAATCATTTTGGATATCACTTTGGATTCTTATCCTATCAAAACAAATCCCTTTCGCTGAAGGTATGAAGAACATTGGCTTATTTGCGTAATTGATCTTTCCTTTTGATTTATCTTATTGCACTCATTCCAAGGACCTCTCGATGATATCTGAATGAAGGATTTAGAGAGATAGGAATGGGGCAATGATCATTATCTTTTGTCTTCTGTGCTTGTTGGATGTTCTTGTAAAATAACTTGGTGAATACTTTCTTTGTTAGATATGTATAGAGGATGTTTCAGACAACTTGTTGACTATTGCATTGATTGGTTATACCTTTCCGCATTTTGGTCTGAGATGTTTGAAACTTCTAAAGTACATCCTAGAAAGGTTTCCATATGTTAGGTGTGAACAAGAATATTCCTATCTATTTGTCGAGTCAAAGTCCATCACACTAAGTACAACACCATCCTGGTCCTTCATACCTTGATGCATCGTACTTAGGCGTGTTATCAAACATAAAGTAAGTGACCCTTTGAAAATCCCAATCCTTGATAAGCAAATCATCCATTTATCATCATCATTTCTCATCATCATCTCTCATAATGTTGGTTTGTTGGATCCTCTTGTCATCATCTAATTTCTTCACTAACATCATAGCATGAATAGTTAATTATCATCACCAATACATCCATCATGCATCCATCATGCATCCATATTGCATCCATAAATCATCGGTATTCTGCATATCATCTCACATGCATAATCATCATCATAATATAGATCTCTTAGTCTAAGCAACTCATAAATCATCCATTGCATACCATAGCATATCACATCATCAATCTCATCCATCTCATATCATAGCATCATTTAAGTTGTTTAGGATAATATAGATTTGTTATTCTAAGCATCTTGAAATCATCTCATTTGCATCATCGTCCATAACCACTCATTTTGCACCTCTTTATCATGAGATCGACCCTCAAATTGAATCTTTTCACTCAATCTCTCGAGGGGGGCAATGTACCAGTGTACTTCTTTCCGCTGGGGCATACAAAAAATCAGAATTTTTTTGAATTTTAATTGCGGCAAGTTATTCTTTGAACCAACGCAACAAGTGCATTGCTTCAAAGAAGGGAGAAATGTAGACATGCAAAATTAACATTATGCATTCGATCAGATTCAGTCAAATTAGGTTTCACATTAGGTCCATTCATCACTTTCATCCATTCATTAAATAATCTCATTTCCTAAGGTCAGTTATTTAAAATCAAATAAACATTATCATCAACCTTTTTAATCAAATAAATCAAATCCAAAATCATATTCCACCATTTTCTTATTTAAATAAATCAAATATTTAAGTCCTAAAATTCAAAATCATCTAAGCACCATTAAATCAACATAATCATCATTTATTTAATCAAACCATGATTAAATACTAATCTCACCCACTTGCATTCTCTAGATTTGGCCACTTGCACATGAAATTGCATTTAATTGATTTATCAAAATCTTTATTTTCAACTTGGCATAAAGGGAGAATATTCTCCAAGTTTGAATCTCCCCCCAAGTGGACATGTACACCCAACAGAGCATTTATGAGGCCTTACATGTCTCTTACATGTCCCCTTCCAAACTCAAAATCAGCATTTATTGCCAAATTCAAATTCAAATTTTCCCTCTCATGGGCACTCTTCCCAAATCTTGCACATGCATCAACCACTCACATGATGACAAGTGGCCTCCTCTCATTGGTTGAATCCTTAGTCCCACATTGGTCCCTCTTCAACACTTAGCATTTTGAAAATCCTTAAATAGAGGTTTCATCCTCAAGCAAATCCTCCAGCATCTCCATCATCTCCATCATCTCCACAATCTTTATGCAAAGTCATTCTCTTGGTTTGAGAACTGATTTTGTCCACTATCAATCCACAATCTTAACATTTCATCTCTAAGATCATGCAAGGTCACTCTCTTCATTTGAGAAATGATCTTGTCCATCATTATCATTAGCTTATCAATCAAGGATTGGGAAAGGGTCACTAGCACATGTGACACCAATCCAATATGAAATATTATTCTCTTCATGTTTTGTTGTATGCTTTCAACTTGTTTATCTAATCTTTTGTTTTTTTGATTGTATCATAAAACATGTTGATTTATTTCATATGGATGTTGAAGGTTTTCTTTGCTTGAATACTAATCATACATGTCTATGTTAGTTTTTAACCAAAATGCAGATTTTCACATCCACAAAAACAAACAGAAATAATCACAACAATCAACAAAATCAATCTTCAATCATAAAATCAAAATCGAAACAACAAACAATTAAAACAAAATCAAACTCTTGATCATTCGCAAACATGTCAATTGACCTTATATCAATATCCTATCAATCAATTTATCAAACCATCATCATCCTATACAATGCATGTCCTAGGATATATCATTCCGACAATGGGCATCATTTTGGATCACTTTGGATTCTTATCCTATCAAAACACATCCCTTTGGCTAAAGGTATGAAGAACATTGGCTTGTTTGCATACTTGATCTTTTCTTTTGATTTATCTTATTGCACTCATTCCAAGGACCTCTCGATGATATCCAAAAGAAGGATTTAGAGAGATAGGAATGGGGCAACGATCATTATCTTTTGTCTATTGTGCTTATTGGATGTTCTTGTAATATAACTTGGCGAATACTTGCTTTGTTAGGTACGTCCTAGCAAGGTTTTCGTATGTCAGGTGTGAACAATAATACTCCTAACTATTTGTCGACTCAAAGTCCATCACACTAGGTACAATGCCATCCTGGTTCTTTATACCTTGATGCATCGTATCTAGGTGTGTTATCAAACAATAAGGTAATTGGCCCTTTTAAAATCCCAACTCCTCAACAAGTAATCATCATGATCCTCATCATCATCATCTCATGTCTTGTTGGAATCTCTTATTTTCTTCTATCTCTTGCTTTTCACACTAACATGGTACCATGACAGTTAATCATAAATCATCACCATTACATCCATCCTACATCCAAAAACCATATTGCATAATGCATATCATATCATGTAGAAAGCATTAATCATACCACATGCATTAATCCCCATCATTGCATAATATAGATTGGTTATTCTAAAGATCTCATAAACCATACATTTATCATCCACTGCATAATCATAAAAGCATCATCATATCATCCATTACATATAAGCATCATAATCATCTCATCATTAATAATGTAACTATCATGGTACAAATCAGGATCAAGTGGCTGTAATATATCAAAATAGGTATGAGGCTAGCCATGGTTGATGACTGTCTACATCATCAAATATGTCTACATCAAATATTTGAGTTGAACTGATCTTGAACCTCTTTGTCGAGAGATCGACCCTCAAATCAAACCTCTTCGCCTGATCTCTCAAGGGGGCAGTATACCAGAGTAATTCTTCATTCATTGGGGCAGCAGTGGGGCATTTGAAAAAAAAAATAGAGAAATTTTGACTTTTTATCACGGCAAGGTTATTCTTTGAACCCACGCAACAAGTGCATTGCGTGAAAGAGGGGCAAAATGTAGACATCGAAAATACACAAATTGATATCACACACTTGATCCTGATCTACTAACATCACTTCATCATAAATTATCCCTTTGTCTAACCATTTAATCGAATAGCCTTATTTGATTAAAGTCATCATAATTCCCCTTTTAATTAAATAAATCCCTCAATTTAATTAAATCATCGACTCTGTGTAATTAGCTAGGTCATTTAATCTTCCTATCTTTATTTAATTAAATAATCCATATTATTTGATTAAATATCAAAATTCATCTAATTAAATTAAATAAATCAAACATTTATCTAATTTAATCTAACATCACCCCTTTTGGTTAAATAAATCAAAATATTTATTTAACTAAGTCTAAATCATTTTTTTATCATTTTGAGTTATTTAAATCCTAAAATCTAAGTCAAAATGGTCAAATCAACTAACATCATTTAAATTAATCAAATCATTATCAATGCTAATCCTAATCACTCCAATCCTCTATATTTTCCAACTTGCACATGAAAATCAATTTAATTATTTTATAAATCACCTATTTTCATTTAAAAAAGGCATCTAAGTGGGAATATTCCTCAAATTTGAAATCTCCCCCCAAAAGGACTTGTCCCTTCCAACATGGCATTTAACATCTCTTACAAGTCCTTTTCTTGAGCCATGTGACATTAACTTCACCTTTCACCTCATTCTTCAAGCCATATTTTGAATTTGAATCTTACCCCTCTTTGCACATTCTTCAAAACTTGCACATCCTCCATCCATTCACAAGTTGACAAGTGGCATTTTGTCATTGGCTCATTCTTACTCCCACATTGCTCTATTTTGGGCATGCTTTCAACTTATCAATCTATAAATAAGAGGTTAATCTCCTCATGTCATCATCCACAATTTGAGTAAACTTACTATACTCAAATTTAGAGCAATCTTCATCCATATTATTAAGTTCCATAGCTAGGTTATACAGATTTTATCTTCGGAGCATTCATCAATCTTCATCAAAGTGGATCATCATTTATCAACATTCATCAAGCTTGCATCATTGGAGTTGGGAAAGGGCCAATTTTCACATCAAATTGGCACCAATTCCCCCACGGGATCAAGAGTTTGCATTGCTTTCAATAGGATTTGGTTTACTTTCTTGTTCTTTCATTATTTTCTTCTTTTCATTCCTATTTTGAGTTTTGCTAATGGATTTCATGGGGAATCCTTGTTCTTGCTTGCATTTGATCTCCTAATGTATTCATTTGTTGTGTTTTGTAGGTATTTGGATTAGGGTTCTACAGTATGTCATCAATGTAATCTTCAACAATCTTGTGGATCATGTCATGGAAGATTAATTTCATAGCTCTTTGGTAGGTGGCCCTAAAATTCTTTAGGCTGAATGGAATCATATTCAAGTAGTAGGTTGCCCATGGACAAGCGAAAGCCATTTTATGTTGGTATTCTTTGGCAATCATTATTTGATTGTACCCTGAGAAATTATCCATCAGAGAAATCATTTTGTGTCCCACTGTCATGTCTACAATTATGTCAATGTTGGGAAATGGGAAATCATCTTTTGGACATGCTTTGTTTAAGTGTCTGAAATTTGTGCAAATTCTGATCCCCCATCAGGTTTTGATAGGGGAACCAAATTTGACACCCATTCTGGATAATCGATTGGGCGAATGAATCATGCATCAAGGAGTTTCTTCAATTCCATTTTGACTAGCTGGGCAATTTGAGGATGCATTTTCCTAAGATTTTTTCTAACAAGCTTTGCCTCGAAGTAGACTGCTAGGTGATGAACCACAATCTCTAGATTGAGCCCAAGCATGTCGGCATAGCTCCATGCCAAATTAACCTATCTCTCTCTCTCAAGAAGGTTGCGAGGAGCTCTTGTTCCTCTGATAGTAATTATTTTGCATAGAATATGATGTGCGTTGTCTCCTCTGTTCCCAAGTTAAGTAGGTTACATTTTTTGGTTAGGACTGCTAATTTTACCTAATGGAGAGCTCTAAGAGGAAGAGTGAATCTCCCATCCTTAGGTACCTCAAAGAGGCTTCACTGTTGGATGTGTCCTTTCCTTTTACTATTTTTAGGTTAGAGAGTACCACAATGTGGTTTTCACTCAAGGACCTATAGATTATTCTCAGTTTTCCAATTTTGCGACTGAGGGATTCAATCGTTTCCCCATAGTATGCATGTGTATCCAACTCAATGATAAATCCTACTTTATGATCCCCACATGGAATATTATCCTGTAGTCCCATGAATTCTGTGAGTACCTCATCATTTTTGAATGTGTCCAGAATTGGTGGTCCTTGATGGTCATAATCAATGAGTTTTGGTTTTTAGACTCATAGGATAAGGTGCTAATCATGAGTAGGGAGGTGTCCTAAAAAAGCATGGGTAGGTTGGTTATGGGATCTGCATCATCAATACTACTACAGATGTCAGTTATGTCAAATTTGAAGTTGTCTATGAATCGACCTGTAGATACAGGTAAGCAAAGTTTAGCTGCTAATTGCTGACGAAGATTATTGACCTTTCTAACCAGAGGAATTTGGTGACGTATAGTTATACTCATAGGGATACATCCAAGGCCAATATTTCTCATTCACATGTCTAGAATGATGGGTATTAGAAGCCCATTGCCATTTTTCCCCAGTTTCTAGTTTTTGTCATAGCCCATTGCGAGCATCATTTGTAAACCTTTGTTGTTGTCATCCATTGGTAGATCGGGTGCCGGTATATTGTCTTGGTATAAGAGATAGGATGGCTCCTCCTCTATGAATTAAGGGCCAATATCTCCCCAACTTCTGAAGTTGGAATATCCTTCAGTGGGTGTTTCAGATGTGGAGGCTTCATTTGATTGCAGACGTCCTCGTGATCTAGGAGATTGTGGTAACTCTCCTACCACAAAAGCATTTTTGGGAATCGTATAGCTTCCACAACCATTATCCTAGATGATGACTTTGATATTAGAGATGGTGGGGATGGCAGAAGTGGCGGTGTCTCTATTGTAGAAGTGGAAGCAAGAGTGGCTAGATCAATGTATGGTGTTGATGGGCCTTCATCATTTTTAGGCACTTGAGGAATTTTGTAGTATTTTGTTTCTAGGTTCTTGCAATAAGAGAATGGTTTAGGATCTCCATTGATGGTGACCTCTTTTCCTTCATATGTGAATTTGACACATTGAGAAAGGTTGATGCTACTGCTTGCATTGCATGCATCCACGGACGTCCCAAGAGAATATTATAAGGGAAGTCGAGGTCTAGGACCTAACAGGTAGTTTCCATGATAGCTTGCCCCACTTGAATAGGGATTTGGATTGTGCCTTGGGACACTCTTTCTTGATCATCATATGCTCTGATTGTAATACCTTTTCCTTTGTCGATGGAATCCTCTGAGATTTTTAGGTTCTTAATGAGCTTGAGGGAACAAATATTCAAGCCTGCACCTCCATCCACCAAGACTCACTTGAATTTATTTTTATGTACAAGGACTTCTAAATAGAGGGAACAATTGTGAGATGGTTGAGTAGGAAAGTCCTAGTCAGAGAATGTAAGGAGATTCAGAGTGACGATGTTTTCGACCATAGCTCAGAATTGTTTTGCATCAAGATCTGCGGGGATGGTGGATGAAGCCAATGCTTCTTCAAGGATTTTCTTGTGGGCGGATAAAATTTTTAGCAACTCCATGATGGAGATTTGTGCTAGGGTTATTTTCAGCTTATCAAGGACATTGTAACCACTGGGAACAGATCTAGGGTTGGGTGTGGGTGCTCTATTTGGCCTAGATGATCCTGCAATGGAAATTTTGCCTCCTCTTGTGGTGATTCCACAATTGACATGGGCTCCTTGGATGGTCAGGGTAGCATTGTAGTTATCCAAGGATGTGACGACGTTCATACACATGATTCATGCTCTTGAAGGTACCTTTCCTGTTATCAATGTTATTGTCCCCTTTATTGTTATGGTTTGGCATCGGATTTGTGTATATTTTGAGGTTCTGATTTCCTGTTGGCTGCTCCACATTTATGATTTTTTGATCAATGAGTTCTTGGATTAGATTTTGCAACCTCATGCAACTATTAGTGGTGTGCCCTTTGATTTTGTGGAATTCACAGAGCTGATTTTCATTGCACTAGGGTGGTTTGACATCTGGTTCTTGGTAACTTTCATAGGTAGGAGCATTGATGAGGTTTTCATTTATTAATTTCTTCATGATGACCTCGAGTGGTTTGCCAAGGTTAGTGTATTTATTCTTGGTGGAATTTTTGTTTCACTGGGGTGGTCCCCTTTGATCATTGACGTTGTTGATTGCTTGATTGTTTGGTTGTTGTGTTGCTATATTAGCTTGATGATTGTTTTGATGATGGTTTTGAGGTTGTTGTTGCGGTGTAGGTGTGTTTTACCAAGGGTAATTGATGACAACTTTGGCGTTGACAACACCATCGTTGGTAATGTTTCTATTTTTTTCCCATGTGCGAGGTTTTTCATTGTAACTGGTGGATGGGATGTTGCTCTACTATTGAGGATATGTAGGTGATTCTCCTTGTGACATAAGGGCTCGTTCAATGTTCAGTGCCTTAGAGATCAACTGGTCATTCATGGTGATACCTTGGACTTTGAGATGGAATGCCAAGGCTCCGTTTGGGTTGGATATGATAGTGCACACTTTTTATTCCTCAGGCATGACCCATTTGCTATGATTGACCTTGGATCACCATCATTGTTGGAATGAAGCAAATGATTCATTCTTACCTTGTTTTAGAGCTGATAGTTCCTCTAGATTGACACCCATTCCAATATTGAATGCATAATTTTTGATGAATGCGTCTACTATTTATTAGATCTTCTTGATGCTAGGAGGAAGGTGAGAGAACCATTCCATTGCATGGCCAAACAAAATTCTAGGAAACAACCACATCAAATAGGTATCATCATATGCGACTTCCATGTAATGAACCTAGAATTCCCTAATGTGATCTTTAGGGTTTCCCGTCCCATGGTATTTTTCAAACTTGGGGATCTCAAATCCCTTTGAGAATGGTTTCATTACAAGGTTCCTGTCGAACGGATAAGGACACAAGTTGTTGGGTTTTTTCGTAGTTCTCCCTGATTGAAGGTCAAGCACCTGTTGCGAGAGCAACTTGATTTGTGTTGTGACATCGTTTTGTGGATTAGGGGGTGGAATGAAAGTGTTTTGAGGTGGTTCAATTGTTGGTGGGATGGGTGGATTGGTTGGTATGTTGATGGATGATGTTTGCACATTCTTCTACACCAAGTATGCTTGTAATTGTTGTTGGTCATGTTGTTGTTCTGATAATAGTGCTTATTGCTAAGCTTGTTGTTGTTGCACCAACAATGCTTGTTGTTGGGATGCTAATCAGGTTGCTTCTTTCTTCTCTTGGTATTGTTTTAGCACTTGTTGATATGCTTGTTGTTGTGTAAGATACTGTGCTTGTGCCTATGCATGTGCTTGCACTTGTGCTTGTGCTTGTTGAGCTTGGTATCGGGCTTGAGCTTGTGCTTGTACCTAAGCTTGGGCTTGTGCTTGTTGGGAAACATGTGCAATATGTGTAGCTTGTGCAGCCTATGCTACTTGAGTGGCTTGGGTTGCTTCTTGTGCTTGTTGTTGTAATAAGGCTTGAATTTTTGCAACCTGTTGTGCTTGTTGCACTTGTAGCACTTGTTGTGTGGCTTGGGTGGCTTGAGCAGCTAGGTAGCTTGCTGAGCAACTAGTTGTTTAGCTTGTCAATTTTGGATTTTTTCTAGTGCCTTTTGATAGGAAACCTATTGAAAGGCTTGTAATGCATACTATATTGGTTTGATGTGTTCAAGTTTGGTGGTGGTGGTGGAGGTGGATTTGGAATGGTGCTTGTTGTGGTGATGAGAGGCACCATCATGTTGATGTTTTAGATTTGAGTGGTGGATGGTGCAATCGATGTGTTTGGTCCTTGCGAGACCATGTCATGAGGGATGGTTAATGATGTGGCTTTTGTTATCGAGGTGGTTTCCATTTGTTGTTACGATGTTGATGACAAGATGGAAGGATACTGTATGGTGTTTTGATTAACAATCGAAGGGTTGATTTGATTTTGTTGATTGATATTTGGTAAAGGGGGAATACCTAAACTGAGAGGTGATGTGGATATTAATGGAAAGGGGGGGAGTGGTGGAAATTTGAGTGGAAAAATCCCTTGAGGGGATGATGAATATGTAGTGTCAAAGATTCCCTCTGGTCCAAATATATCTCCTTCTCCTTGCAAGGTTATGGGGAGAGAAGTTCAGGGTGTTGAGTGGAATGATGATGATAGATCATCTGGATCATGAAAGGTGAGGACATATGGATGTGATGGATTTTGGGGTATGGACTATCCCAAGATTGTTTTTGCGTCCAAATCTCTATTATTTACAAGAGGATGTGTTTGAAATGCAATGAGAAAGCACTTCCTTTGTTAACAATGGGTTGGGTTGGAGCAATAGATGATGTAATTTGTGGGATGTTTTGAGTAATGGTTTGAAATGGAGGTGTAGATGAGATAGGGAGTGTGGATGAAATTGGGGGCATGAACCCAAAAGATGGTTCCACAATAGTGCGCAGATCAAAATCAGAAGGGATTTTATCCCCTTTCTTTGCTAATTCGAGCATGTATAGTGAGGGATTGAGTCTCATCATGATAATGATAATCTTATGATTCTCTAGATTTTGAACTATTTTGGTGATTTCCTGTTGTGACATTCCAAAGGGATTATTGGTAAGATCCTTTACTTGGACACCTTCCTCTTGATGGTCTTGTGAAAATGGGGGAAGGTTAATCATGAGATTTCCAAACCCAATGGGATTCATTTTGGGAGTGGTTTGACTTAAGTCACTCAAAGTAGATGTTTATTTGTTGCTTTCCATGTTCCTCTTGTGTTGTGATCTAGTTTGCACCATAAAATGGGGATCAATTTTCAAGAATGTAAGAGATGAATCTCTAATTCTTTGGATTGATCTAATTCTACATGCAAAGGAGAAAAATTAGGATGATTTAAGAATCAAAAGTATGATGGTGAAATGAAGGAAAGGTGGATGATATGAATGTTTTAGAACTCTTGAGAAATCTTCAAGGAGATGTTAAACTTTAAGACTTGGATTTGATGTTTAATTTTGATTTGGGATTAGATTGATTTGATTTGCATTTGGATTTGGATTGTGAACTCATAAACTTTAAGAGGTTGGATGTTGTCCTAGAGTGAATTTGTCCTCAAGATGCTAATTCGACTAAGTGTGAGTAGAAGGATTCATATAAACACACCTAACCAAGCAAGATGATTTTTTAGTGGGTTTTCATTTTGGATTATGAACTCTTAAATCCTAAGATGTTGGATTTTTATCAAGGGATAAATTTTTCCACAAGGTTTGATAATTTGACTAAATATGTGGAGAGGGATGCATCTACACATCTAATCAGACAAGATGATTTTGGATTGGTTTCAAATGATTTTCCCAAAGTTTAACATGAAGTATTTTTCCAATATTTTCAAAGAGTTGATGATGAGATGATTTTGGTTTTGATGTTCAAAGATGGATGAAGGTTTGATTTTGATCCTATGTTTACCTAAAAGGACACTTACTTACAAGACCTCAGTTTTGAAGAACATACTTTTCTCTAAGCAAGATGCTTAAACTCCCTAAAAATATTTGGGTTTTGACAATAATAGAACGAGTACAAACTAGGATTGTTTCTTGAAGCTTTTTTGTAAAAGTTAAAAAGCAGTCTTTGTCTAAATTTGTATAGCATTGAGAGACGCTTTTGGTGATCTTTCAGACTAAGAGATTTTACCTTTGGTTTCTTGACCTTGATCTTGCATGAAATAATTTGGGACACATGTGTGGGATTCAATTGTCTCTAGTCTTTGCTTAATGATTTAATTTTACCACAAACACTTCTTGATAAGGTTTTGAAACTAGATGTCTAGCATTTTAATTTCTTCTCATCCCACAATGTGTATCATGTGGAAATTGAGGAAATAAAAGCAAGAATTACCTAATTTTTATTTTAGTAGAAGAAAATTCAGATGAAATTCAAATTCCTAGAAACCTCTAAGGATATGAATCCCAAGGGAAAACAAGGGCATGCAAATTCGTTGAAGGATATTTGCTTCTCCTAAAGGGTTTGATATTTGATGCTCATGTTAAATGATTGTTTTCGAATGTTTTCGATCAAGGAATGTGTTTTTATTTCAAGAACAATCACAACCCTATGGATATTTGAGACAATATTTGTTGAATCCCCACCTAGACAAGTCCAGCTATGCTTACTTTCAGTGGATTGTTAGATGCTTGACCCCATTGCCTCCCCTCCATGACTCAACACTTCTTTCAGAGCGTCCAAGCATCAATACCCATGAATCTCCCATGACATACTTTCCATCTCTACTAAAAGTCATAAAACTATGGGGCAGCTTCAGAATGACCGCTCTTGCACCAACAAATAGATAGGGATTTTTTCATTTCTATAGAAGGGTTTTAATTTGGAATTCCCATTCATGGAGATTGACCCATGTGGTGAGAGACCATTGTTTCCCTTCTTGTCTAGACCAACCACATGATACTGGCCTTTGTTCTAGTACCCACTTTTATATCTCGACTGTAAATACACTTGGCTTTAGTGTGTTACCAGTTAGGTAGCTCCCTTGGGTGAGTACTTTTTCCCCAAGGCAGGCCCTCTAAGATAAACAATAGCGAACAAACATATTCATAGTTCGATCAACCTTCATTTAGAAACAAAGGGAGAACACACGCAAAATGTTCGACTCACACTCACAAGATGTTTTGTTCAATTTTAGACCCAAAATGAAGTGTGGAGGCAATCACTTTATCCCAACTTAACACCACCAAAAATCCTTTTGATTTAATTATTAAATCCAAAAATGACCTCTAGTAAGTTTGTCCTGAAGTTCTTTTTGAACCCATTTGTAGAAAAAATTGAAATGTTCTTTTTAGAGCCCCAAGAAGACGTGAGTTGATTTAAAACAGAAAACTAAAGCATAGAATGGAATCTCTTCAAAGCATTTAAAAACACTTTATGAATTTCAAGTTTCAACACCCGATTTTCTTTGACTCCGACCTTGCTTGCTTTCGCTCAATTTCAATGCTTGATTCCAATGTCAACCTTAACCTATAAACATAAAGTTATCACAAATTAGAAGTATGCACTCATTGCAAAACTATAAAGAATGCACAAGGCATGTACACTATTTGATGAAACTTTTTTTAAGAAAAAAAAGGATTGGAAAATCCTATGAGTTATCTTTGATGAAATTATAATTCAATAAAATTTCCATATGTCAAGACCTTTTTCCATTCAAATCCATGTTAGAGAAAGGACAATTATGGCCATTAGTTTAAAAAGTTTCATCAATTGTACTAAGATCATACCAATGTACAAGATTATACCAATTTTCTTTGTTGAATATCATGAAGCAAGACAATTTCTCAAATGTTGTAACAACTATTAGAAAAGAGACAAAATTTGCAATTATCACCATACAGTCAAAACCTGAGAAAAACTTAAGTAGAAAGCTTAGAAAAGACACTACCCCACATTAATAGTACCAAGTCTAATCAGTAAGTAGCAAGGTCAACACATTTAACCAATGTATCAATAAAGAAAGCTTTCTCCTATAAGATTTGAGACTCTAAGAAAGTCAAAAAGTGGCAATGGGTGTGCACAACATAAAATAAAATATAATATTGCTATCAATAGGAGTTTTTCCTAAGTAATTATCTCAGCTAAAAATCATTATTAGTGGCTACAAGATTGAAATAACATGTTATTCAATGCAGTTGGTAACACTAGTATTTGAAGCCATAAATTTTATTACTATCCATATGGTCATAAATGGAAATGTCTTGTTAATATGGTACCATCACTAATGACCATAGCTAGAATAAATTGCTACATTCCAAAGACAACAAATTAAAAAAATTCAAGAAAATACATTTACTCGGTGTATGAAGAAGGTAGCAATGTGTGTCCCAGTGACATAAATGTTTCCAAATGAGCCTACTTGGATGGACCTAATGTCATTCAATGTACTTGTGATGCCTCCATAAATGTTATTGAAGTACGTACACTTGGAAAAATGGTTACTGATGTTAATAACATATACCTATAGATGCAGTCTACAATATGAAGCCTTCTTCGAAGTACGCAAGAGGGTAGTCATGAACACAATAAAATCCCTTTTATTTTAATACAGTGTTGAAGCGTAAATGAAACTTCAGTGTATTGATTTAAACGACTCATTGAGAAGATTGAACTCTTTGACAAGATCCCAAATTTGAGTATTAATGATTTCAAATGAATTTTTAGGTGCAAAGTGCAGAATATGAACAAACAGACCAGCAACACAGTTCGTTTTAGGGATGTGACCTACTCTAAATAGAGACAGGAGAGGTTACTTTGAGAAAGAATAGAAAGAAAATGTTTCTAGATGGGGCTAGCTTTTGCAAGCAGTCTACTAGAGACCAGATAGAGTATTGAATGTAAGGAAAAATAGAAAAATAGGGGTGTTTGCACCCAGCCTGGAAAGCTTAAAACGAGGTATGAACATCCATAAAAAGAATACAACATGGATGAATCTTGTAAGATGTTATAGTTGACAATGCTTTTGCAGACATGCAAGCAAAAAAAAAGGACAGGGCACATAGGTGTAAAGAAGGCATGTGTATTGTTAAAAAAAATTCCTTCTAAATGTCGTGCAACTACTATAGGATATGCACAAAATGGATTTATTTGGATTACCACTGCAACGGCACAAGTTTTAGACAATCGATTTCAACTACAAATGTCAATGTTAATACATATAATAGTGGAAGCTATTAGTTAATCATACATCCGATAATATAGTTAAAATGTAGTTGCCAAAATGTAATCAACAAACTTAATCTACAAACTACCCTCCTTTTAGTGCCATAATGTTGATGTGAAAATCTGCAAATGGCTAAAAATCTAAGCAAGACATTAGCATGGTTAGTGTTCTAAAACAAAACAAAGCTCCAACATCCCTATGAAATAATACATCATGCTTCAAAATGAAAACAAATGACAAAATAATCAAAACACATGAGAACATGAAGTATACCTATTCCATAGTGGATTGGTGCCACTTTGATATAAAAAGTGGCCCTTTCCTAATCATTGACAAGCCAATTATGAAGATGCAATGCTATGAAAATGGACAAAATTAGCTCTCAATGTGACAAGAGTAACTTTGCATGAGGTTTTGGATGATTGAAATGAAGGATAGCCTCTCCATTAATAGAAGAATTTGATGAAAGAAGAGGAAAAAGGGATGAATGTGGGATAAAAACCGAACCAATAGGAAGGAGCCACTTGTCACCATGTGAATGGGCCAAGGATGTGCATGTTTTGATGAATGTGCCAATAAATGACATTAGGTGGCTTTTCAAATTTAAAAGTTGGCTTGTTGGAGGAAGAAGAAAGGGTCTTAAATTCCAAGTGGGGGACATGTAAGAGGGGAGTTAATGCTATGTTGGAAGGGACAAGTCATTTGAGAGGGAAATTTGAAATGGGGGAATATTCCACTTTTAGGCCATGTTGATGGAAATTAGAAGATTTAATAAATCAATTAAATGATTTATTTATGCAAGTGGGAAAAGCTAGAGGATGTGACAAAGATTAAGATTAACATTAATCATGATTTAGTTAATTTAAGTGAAGATTAGGTGATTTGACCTTTTGAATTAGATTTATGGATTAAAATAAATCAAAAGAAGATGGAAAATTATTTAATAGACTTAGTTAAATAAATATTTTGATTTATTTAACTAAAGGGGATGATGTTAGTATTAAAGATTAACTTTAAGAGTAAATAAATAAAATGATTTATTTAATTGAAAAGGAGATAATGATTTAAATAAATTTGATTGATTAATAGAGGAATTAAGATGAATTAATTAAATGGTAAATAGGGGGGTGATTAAAGGAGAATCAAAGTTAGTTGATTAGGGTATTTTTTATTAGAAGAATAATTTTCTATTAGAATAGTATTTCTAAATGGAAAGGTTTGAGTATTTTGAGGCTTCCTTTTTCCATTACGAATGTCTTGTTTTCTAATAATACAATTTTTTTTGTCACCCTTCTATGTCAGAAGCTAAAAATTTCAAAACAAAATTGACTTACACTATTTTATTTCTCAGAAACCAATTAACTCATCTAAATATTATTTTTTAATTTTTTAATCAAATCCTATAGTTAGAAATAATGCTATTTTTGGTTTCAAAATTGATTTTCTCACTTGCAAATATTTGGGTGTCCCCCTCTTCTTTGGCTCTCATGAAAAATATTTTTTGAAGAAAATGGTGAGTGGTCTCCATAAAAAACTTTCTTCTTGGAAGTGTTGTTGATTGACATTAGTAGGCAAAATAATATTGATTATGTCTATTCTTTCACTAGTTCATATTTATATGAATTCCAACTTTAAAAATTCCCAAAGGTGTTGTGAAGGACTTGCAAAAATGTATGAGGATATTTCTTTGGAATAGTTCCAAAGAGAAGGATAATAAATAATCTTGGTTTCTTGGGAAAAGGAATGTACTTCTAAGGAAAAAGGAGCTATAGTAATTCATAATATTGAAAGCAATAATAGAGCCCTTGGAGCTAAACTTGCTTGGAAGCTATATTCAAGATTGGCTTATCCCAAGAGAATTTATAAACTCTCTAACCCAACTATTTGTTCTAAGATGTGGAATTATTTTTTAAGATAGATTATTCTACCACACCTTTCCTAATTAATTCATAATAGGGAGTCAATGTCTTTTTTGGATGTCTCATGGAATGGTTTTCCTATGCTAAGCCAATTTGATTCTATTAAATATGTGAAAGTAGTTCCTAAGAAGTGTTGGGGAGACAAGGTCAATAAATAATAAACTATATTTGAGGATCTAATTTCTCCAAAAGTAAAATGGAAGGAATTTGTAAGCCAAAACTTTTATTAAGGTCAGCAATCTATCTTCAAAGTATTGCTAGAAAAGAGAACGGTTGTATACTCTAATAAATTTGATGAGCTCATCCTCACTCCCTCAAAAAAGGTCAATATTCTATCAAATAAGGTTTTTTCCTTCTATTTCAAAATAAGAGAGAAATCAATTGACCTTACCACATGTGTTGGAATAAAAAGAGTCTTCCCAAACTTGGTGCCTTTTCTTGGCTTGACCTTAACAATTTTACTGTAGAAAAAAGTATTTCTTGCTTGATTTGGGAATAATTGATGATAAATTTGACTTAATGAGGCCTTGATTCAGTGTTTTGAGGTGTTTTACACATCCACACTAGGTCTTGTACCCTTGCAAATTGAATAAATTGCATTTATCGACGTCTTTTAAATGTGTCTAGTAAAAGACTCACACCTCTCTAGACTTAATGAACCCATTTTACCTTAATTCAACATTGCAAAATATATTTAATTGCATTATCACATCAATCTAGAACTCTTGTAAATTAAACATAATTCTAATCTAGTGTTCTACTGTGTCTTCCACATTCACATTGGATGTTGTGCCTTTCTAGGCTAAGTGGACCTCATTTCAGTATTGTAAAGTGTATTTAATCACACTTTCACATTGAATTTTATGTCCCAAGCCCTAATTGACCTTTACACCATCATTAATAGGCCCCTATGACCCCATATTGTGCATCTCAAGGAATAATTTGGTCAAATACTCGATGAAATCAACATAAGAACTAAAAATCCTCATTCCCCAACACTTCTATTGTCAAAAGGACCCCTCTGGGACTAATTCGCCCATCTAGGAAAATGAGTCCCTGCCAGGTGGGACTAATTCACCCAAGGTGGTGAATTAGTTCCATTTGGGTCATTTTTGAGTTTTAAGCCAGAAATTCTGGAATTTAAGTTTATTTTTCTTTCATGTCAGCCTTAAGGATCCAATTAATGGGAAAATAAGGTGAATTGAATATAAATATAAGTCTCTAAACCCTAATTTACATCTCTTAATGCATTCATCTTATTCATAATTTATCTTCTATCTCAAGTCAAGCAAGTTAGGCTTTTATCATCTCAAGTCACCAAGTTAGTATTTTTTGGACATTCAAGGGAAGATTCTTCATGTTATTACAACAATCCAAGATCAATCATCATGGAAATATATTAATCCCTTCATTTAATGTTCATTCTTCATATTATTTATTCATTTGGTTTAATTACCTAAAAGGGGTTTGAACAAGGCAAACCTCCATGCCCTAACATCCAAAATTTCTCCTTCTCTTCTTGTGTGTTTGCAGATTTAGGCATCTTGGGGGCTTAGAAATAATTGAATATTGTATTGAAAATTTGTTGAAGACATCTCATTTTTTACCAAGTCAAAATATCCCTTAAAAGTCACATATAGTGGTGGAAATCGGACTTTCAAAAGTAGACACCTGTTGGGAACCAAAGTGTAGATTGAGGGCTCCTATTTCAAATTTTGAATCTTTAGAAATTCAAAAGTGGAATCATTCACCATTAATGGAAAATGAGTCACATTTCTAGGCCTGAAAAGGATTTTTTGTAGTTTTGGATACCCATTTATCTGAAATGGGTTCAAAGATAGTTTCTCAGAACTAGGACTAATTCGCCTAGAATGGAGAATGAGTTCCTTAGGAAAAATTTCCAACATCAGTAGTATTTTAGAAGTCATTTCCAGTCTCTAGCAAGTTCTCAAGTGCACACATTCAAATTCATTCATTTTTGTTATAGTTTGCTTTCATTTCTGGGTGTTTTTGCATATCATAATGTGTTATCAAACAAATTGCATTTCTTAAGTTTTGCAATTATAATAAATAGTATTTATGAGTTATTTTCATTTAAAACCATCTCATCTAGTCACATTTCATTCATATTTCCATTATACTTACATTAGTTTGAGTGAACCACCTAGATTTTGGGGTCTATCTCTCTGCTTTAGGTGAAAATCCCTAATTAAGCAAGAGAGTCATAACACCTATACCAAAAATATATTATTAATAATCAATATATTTTATTAGTTCTTTTCATTTAGTTCATTGCATATAGAAACATTTCACCCACATCACATCCATATTTGAATGTAACTATATTGCATTATGGCACAATCTTCCTCCTTTTAGGTGAAAAACCCTAGAAGGACAAGAAAGCATTTGGGTGCCAAAATCTTTGGTTACATTTTGGTGAACCCACCTTTAGAATACTTTTCTTTTCTGATTTGGAGTTCTTGATCATAGGTCTAGCTTTCATTTACCTTGCATTAGGGTTTGCATGGATTAATTTGCATGCTAGGTGTCAAATTTTTCATTCATGAAAAGTGCATTTGGGTTGCCATTTTTGCATCTAAAATCATTAATTTTTTTTTAAAAAAATCATTTTCATCTTAGGTATATATCTTACAGCCAAACAAACATCAAAATACATCAAAAAGATTTGAAAATTCTGAAAAAAATTCCTCACTGGTACTCATTCGCCACCTTCGACGAATCAGTCCCTTTTCATCCTTGAAATTTCCTTTTACAGAACTGAAAACCCTGTTTTAAAGCTTTTTTTCCTTGCCATTACCCATTTTTATTAGTTGGTTGAGTTTTTGTAACATGCATTTCATTAAATCTAGCCTAAATTAGCTCATTTCATGCATGGTTTAAATTTCAAGTTTGCATTCTCACATTGTAACATAGCATAATTAGTTCATGGTCATCCTTAAAATCTAAAAAAATACATTCCTCTTGTGCATGATTGCTTTAGCATAGTTACATTTTAGGTTTGTAGAATAATCATTACATGATGTTTTCCTTACATAAATCTATAATTATCATATTCCATGTTCTATTTTTAGATCTTATTGCGTGTTGTAAGAGAGTTTTGTTAAGTGCATATGAATATGAGGTCCTTTCCCCTCTCTTTTCTTTCATCATCAATCCCTCTCCTAGTTTCCCTTATGTGGATGAGGTTAGTCCAGTGAAAGAAACCTTGGATAATCACAACAATCACATTTTTTCTTATCCTATTATCTCTCACACTTGTGGCGTAGATATTTAAGTGATAGAAGAACAAATTGATGAGAATTTTGATAATCCGAGTTGTTTCTCTCCTCTTACCTCTCCTATTAGACATAACATTACTAAAGAAGAGGACATCACAATAATTAATCATGATGATCACACAGCACAACTTGAGACAATGACATCATAGAAATATTTCTGGACATTACCATACCTAGTCTCCATAACGATGATAATTAAACTTGTTCATTTGATAATATCCATCCTTGGTGCAAAAAGGATAGATTGGTGTTAGAATATATCCTATGGGAAGATCTACTTTTCAAACATGAACACCATAGCAATCCTTCTCTTGATGCCTCCCCTATTTGTGATGAAGCCACTTTACAAATTCTAAGCTCTCCTTCTAGGGTAACTCATATGAACCAAGAAAATGAGACCTTAGAAACAATCGACAATCAAATAGAGTCTTCTTCTAATCTCCCCACTCTCAATAATAAATCAAATTAAACCATTCATAACTCCCTTACTTGTGATGAATTCCTTTTAGAAGAACCAGCCCTCAAATTTCATGAACATGTGGTTTGTGGTTCTCCTAAAACCTCTCCTTCTAGGGAGGATATCATGCTACAAGACAAGGATAACATTGACAATAATAATATTATGTCCTTAGACTCTCATTCACCAAGGGATGTTAATATTACTCAACCTCAATGCATCCTTTATTCAACTTCACACAAACAACAAACTCAAAACCAACATGAACTTTTCCTTTACCCATTGTCACATAAGCCTCCACCTAAACCCGAGTTTACTCTTTACTCAACATAGAATAATGTGTTGCAACAACCCCATCCTCATGCTATTGCTCATACATACAACACTAGAAGAAATCTATCACCACAACAACCAACACCGACCTCTTTACCTTTTCCTAATTCTATACTAGCTAGTGCTCCTCGATTATGGGAGCATGATCTTGTTGAAACACTTAAGAGCACCCCTACAAAGATATCTCTTTGGGACCTTCTTCAAAATTCACCTACCTATCATGCTATGCTTCAAATGGCCTTACAACAAGTTCCAATCCCTTCTAATGCACAACCAAATGACATAGCAACTATAATTCAACGATTGAATGTTGACATTGTTTTCCACCAAAGTGAACTCGCTCCTTTGGATGTGCAAAAACAAAATGAAGCTTTCCAAATAATATCTCAATACAAAACAATAGGGATAAAGTGAACCCTTGTTGAAAATGGCTTCACTCTTAATGTGTGTAGTGTAAACCTCTTAGATAAGCTTCATGTGGATAGATAAAAAAATCACCCTAATTCTTTATCTATTAAGGGCTTTGACAATATAGAAAAACAATTTCCTTGTGTGATCACTTTGCCTAATATAGTTGGAGTGGCCACATTGGATGTTATTCCTCATGAAATTTCATATAATATCCTTTTAGGAAGACCATGGATTCATGAAATGAATGCATTTCCCTCCACTCTTCATCGCAAAGTTCATCAGGCATCTCAATCCTGATTTTAAAAATCAGGATCCTGAGCCTAAATTCCAAATGGGATCCCACTTTTTAAAAATCAGGATCTCATTTGTTAAAGGGTATTGAATTGATACACATGAAACATGATCCCATTTTAAGATGGTATTTATTTTTTAAAAAAAATGAAACTCATATTATTATGCACGGTATCCCAAATTGGTGAGGACAACATCGACAGTGTAACGACCTCTAAGTGCGCCTCTACCCACATTTTTTTTTTTGTGTTTTATTAAAAAAATTAGTACAATAATAGATTTTATCATTTTTTTTTCAATTTATTTAGCATTTTATGCATTTTATTTCATGTAATAGTAGAAATGATGATTTGTAGAAATAGATGAAAAAATGCAATGAAACCTGAAGGTATTGAATAGAAAGGGAAATATCAACCTTAAATTGTATTTTCAAAATAAAATTTAGCTTTTGAAACCTAAATTGTTCAATCAAACCAAAAAGTTTTGCATTTGAAAATCCTAATTGAAAGGAAAACAAAATGCATTTCAAAATGCTAAATTGAAATGAAATTAAAAAATTGCATTTGAAAACCCTAATCAAGCTTTTTGAAACCCTAAATTCAAATCAAACAAAAGGAATGGATTTAAAAACCCTAGTTTGAAATGAAACAAAAAAATTGCACTAAAAAACCCTAATTGCTTAGATTGAAACCCTAAATTGAATTGGAACAAAAAAAAATTCTAAAACCCTAAATTGAAATCAGACAAATCATTTTGTATTTTGAAACCCTGATTTCGAGCTCAAGAATATTTGATAATGGAAAAAATTCATTTGCATTGTATGGAGAAAACAATATGTTAAACTTTACTTTCAATGTTAAATTATAAATGGATTAGAAAACAATATGTTAATGAATAGGTACAATTCATCAATTTTAACAATGTTTGTTTGCAAATTTAGTTAGCAAATTCCTAAGTCCTTGTACAATCCATTTCCAATTGTCACTTAATTAGATAACATTTACATTCATTTCTATTTTATGTTTTGATCTCCCTTAGTAATGCCTTGTTTCCATTTCTTGTTTGCATGTGTTGTCTCTTGTCTTTTGACAATATTAACCCTCATTCTAGTCAATTAATTAGGCTTCTAGTTTAGTCTCAATTTTCACTAGTTACCGAGACAATAAAAGAATCTAAATATTTTTCTTTTCTTTCTTTTAGGTTCTTTCAATTCCAAACAATCCAAAATAAAATACCTGTGCAAGCATGGCTTTCAAATACCCAATAGATGTTATCTTTGCAAGATGGAAGCTGAGTCAGTATGTCACTTGTTTCTTCATTGTCCTTTTGCTGCCTTGATTTGGGAAAAATTCCTCTATTACTCGCAATTATCTTGGGTTTTCCCCTTTTCAATTGAAGACTTCTTTATACAATGGAAAGCCCCAACACGCAGTCCTGCTCTTGGGAAACTGTGCAGTTTTTCTTTCCCTCATATTGCCTGGGGTCTATGGAAGGAATGAAATAATAGAATCTACGGAGATAAAGAATCTTCGGTGGCCATTGTGTTTGATAAAATAATCAGATTATTGAAAGAAAATTTCAATACTATCCCCTAAAAGGTTGGAAATACCGAGAAAGTGGCTTGTTCGTCCTATGATCTCATGGTAGCCAAGGAATGGAATATTAATCTTGATATTTCTTGTGTCCATAAACATGCTAAGAAGGATAGGGAGGGTGTCTGCTAGACTTTTCCGCCTAATGGTTGGATCAAAGCCAACTTTGATGGGACGGCTAAAGGTAATCCTGGGGCAGCGGGTTGCGGTAGAGTTATAAGGGATTCTTTTGGAAATTTCCTTGGTACAACTGCCACTCCCATTGGTTCTCAAACCAATCATCTTGTTGAGGCTGCTAGAGCTTTTCATGCTATAAATTTGGCTCATAGTCTAAATTTTCAAAACCTTTAGCTTGAAGGGGATTCTAAAAATATAATTGAATGTCTTTTAGGCAAGTCCCCCCCTCCTAGACCATAAAGTCCTAGATTGATGAGGCTATTTCAAATTTAGCTAAGTTTGAAAATATAAAGATTTCACACGCTTATAGAGAAGCCAATGTTGTGGCAGAATTTTTTGCGAATGAAGGGGGTAAAAGTAAAGGACAATGCACTTGGTTGAATATTAGTGATTTAGGTGCTAATGTTCGTGCCTTATTGAACTATGATGCGTCACATGGGAAAGATGTGTGTCATCTAAATAATGAAGATTAAACGGGGAAATTACATCACTATCATTAGATTGTATGGGACCGAGCCAATTTACTTATCCTGTAAGTTCATTTGGCATGCTTTCTGGGCTCACTGGTTTGGCGGGACCATTTCGAGTCAAGATTTCATATCTGTTTGCTTTACTGTGCTTGCTAAAATGGGAGGAGAAAGAAAAAGAGTTGAGCCAGACAGCTTTTGAGATGCATACAAGAAACACTAAAGCATGGAACAAAGTCAAAAGCGGGGGTTTACTCCCTTTTCTAGAAAAAATCCATGGTTCTAGTTAGGAAGCTACATAGCATTTTGAGAGGAATTGGGAAAATGGGGAATTAACCCTTTTTGGTAGGAAAGTCCAGCTCGATGAAAATATTATAGCTAAAGTGACTAGTATGTCCACTAAAGGACACAAATTGTTTAGGGATAGGGTTTTCTCTGATGAAGTTGTGGTCAGATTTCTGAAGAAAGATAAGGAAAGATTGAAATTGGTGAAAATTTCTAACAGTTTCTTTGAGGTCAACACCATTAAAGCTCTCTGGAGAAAAGTGCTTTATGTCATCATGGATTATATAACTTTGGATGGTCATTTCACTAGGGCCTACGGCTATCACTTTTCCTTGCTCAACCATTTTCTCTATAAGGTCAGGATTTCTCTTCCCCACTATCTTCTCTGTTCTTTAAGAAAGAGTCTGGATGACCATAAGAAAAACACAAAAAGATATCCTATTTTGCATACTGGTTTGATTAGGTTAATCGTTGAATATTTTCAAAATATGTCAGCCCCTACTAAGTTGGTTACTTCCTTGGAGTCCGAGGAGGATGATACGAAACCTAGTTGTTTGGGGAATTTTCCCAATTTGAGCTTGGTGAGGATGGTTGTGAGTTCGCCCTTTGTTAAGGCTGGAAAGAAAACTCTAACCCATAATCACCAGTCTGCTCAAACTTGCCCTATGTCTAAGCCTGGAAGCTCTACTATCAAAAACCTTGTCTCTTATTCTAAAGACTCTCCTAAGTCTAAGGATTTTGGCACTAACAATAATTCATCCTCTATTGTCCTATCATTAGATAAAGATGTTAGAATTGGATCCCCTGGAGCCTTCGACCCTACAAAAAGTTGCTTCAATCTTGATAGGGAACCCTCTGCTAACTACTTGGGTATAGCTAGGATTAATGCAATGGACCATTTCATAATGTCGAAATTGGTTTTTCATTAAATCAATGATGTGAAGAAATGAGAGATAAGGTTTTTGCATTTAGCAAGAAGAATGAAGAGCGTAAAGGTCACAGTGCTAGTAAAGAGATCTAGGAGAATGTGGGAAAGGATAGAAGGATTGAAATAGATTTGGAAAAAATGAAAAATACTATGAAGATAATTGATGAACATAACAATAGGATGGCAAGACATAATGCCATCATTATCAATGCAATGACTAAAAAATTGGACAAAGCTCAACAAGGGTCCTTGGTGGTTGACTTGGAATAGGTGAAAGATAAAAACCGGGAAGAGGACATTGGGATTTCTAAGAGAACTAGGGCCAATTTGAAAAGGAAGGCACCTCCTATCCCACAGATGATTCAAACTTTCAAGAAAGGGGTTCAGGATATGCAGAGACGGAGTCTGTTCTGAAGACTCTGGGTTAGTTGCTGCTAGATTTTTGGCTTGCGTCCCGACTAGTTTTTTGATTGAATTTCCTAGTCTTTTGTGGTTGGCTACTGCTTTTTCTGGCATTTTCCTTTTTAGCAGCCTTTTTTTTCCACTAGACTTTTTTTTCCTCTTTCTTTTGTTGTAAACTTGGTGGTTTCAGGTCCCTGTAAAACTTGTTTTTTCCTTTATCAAAAACTAGTTTTATATTATACATTTTATATCATAAAATTCATTTAAGTGGGAAATATTAATGAAAAAATGTTAAATAAAATAATTTTATATTCAATTAAAAAAATAAACAGTTAAAATATACATCAAACTCAATCTTAATAATACATAATTATGTGTTTCTATTACAGAAATAGTCAATCTATTAATAATATCCAAAATATTCATAAACTAGTCACTAACTTGCAAGTGCATTATTCCAAGGGCCACCCAAACTTCACCCTAAGTTCCCTAAACCCTAAACACTAAACTCTAAAATCTAAACCATAAACACTAAATAATTCATTGTCCTAGGACCTTAAAATGGAATTTTGTTTCCTTAGGAAACTCCACCAAATTTTATTCCCTTAAGCCATGTCATTTTGTCCTATGACCTTACTACATAGATCCCCTTAAGCCATCCTATTACCCTAAACCCTAAATTCTAAACTCTGGACCCTAAACCCTAAAGCCATCATTTTTTCCTAGGCCCTTATAGAAATTTTGTATCCTTGGGAAACTTTACCAAATTTTATTCACTTGAGCCATGTCATTTTATCCTAGGACCTCACTAGACATAGATCCCCTTAAGCCATCCTATCACTCTAAATTGTAAATCAGTGTCTTAAGGGGTCCTAATATGACATTTCTTAAGGGGATCAAATAAGTTCTCAAAATTTGGTGAAGTTTCCCAAGGCAACCAAATTTAACAATAATAAGATCATGCAAGATTATAATATGAATGAGATTTCATGATCTAGGTTTTTCAGTCAAAACAAGAACTATCTCAATCAATTGTTCCATAAGAAAATGTTTCTCACTAACTTGCAAGTCCATTATTCCAAGGGCCACCCAAAGTTCACCCTAAGTTCCCTAAACCCTAAACCCTAAATTCTAAAATATGAACCCTAAACACTAAAGCATTCATTTTGTCCTAGGACTTTGAAATGAAATTTGGTTTCCTTAGGTAACTTCACCAAATTTTATTCATGCGAGCCATGTCATTTCTTAAGGGGATTAAATAAGTTCTCAAAATTTGGTGAAGTTACCCAAGGAAACCAAATTTAACAATAATAACATTGTGCAAAATTATAATATGAATGAGATAAATCATGATATAGGTTGATCGATATATGGTTTAGGGTGATAGGATGGCTTAAGGGGATCTATGTCTAGTAAGGGCCTAGGAAAAAATGACATGGCTCAAGTGAATAAAATTTGGTGAAGTTTCCTAGGACCTTAATGAAATTTGGTTGCGTTGGGCATCTTCACCAAATTTTATTCAGTTAAGCCATGTAATTTTGTACTAGGACCTTCCTGCATAGATCCCCTTAAGCCATACTTTAGTATGTCTTAAGGGGTCCTAATATTACATTTCTTAAGGGGATCAAATAAGTTCTCAAAATTTGGTGAAGTTGCCCAAGTATCCAATTTTAATAATAATAAGATCATGCAAGATTATAATATGAATGAGATTTCATTATCTAGATTGATCGATTTATGGTTTAGGGTGATAGGATGGCTTAAGGGGATCTATGTCTAGTAAGGTCCTAGGAAAAAATGACATGGCTAAAGTGAATAAAATTTGGTGAATTTTCCTTGGACCTTAATGAAATTTGGTTTCTTGTGCATCTTCACCAAATTTTATTCACTTAAGCCATGTCATTTTGTACTAGGACCTTACTACATAGATCCCCTTAAGCCATCCTATTACCCTAAAACGTAAATCCTAAAGTCTAAACCATAAAACCTAAAGCATTCATAAATTGTCCTATATTAACAGTTAATTGTTTTTTCATTCAAGTAACATGGCTTAGAAATAAGTGAGGCTTACACATTTTATAATTTGTATTCAATTAGGCCATTTATATTGAATGGTTTAAGGGTATTTCCTAGACATGTATCTTACATTTTGAAATTACAAATCTAATGGAAGTTCACTTATATCTTAGAGATCACATGGATCGATTCAATAATATTCGTAATCCACCTCCACACCATCCATCTCCACCACCTTCACCTCCATCTCTACCCACTCCACCTCATAAACCCCCACCTCCACCACCTGAAATTGATGGTGCTTGCTTGCAAGCACTTATCAATGCCAATGTTAGAACCATTCAAGATCAAATCAACATTATTCAAAATGAAGAATGTATCACACCACCTTTGAGGATGTTTGCATCTAGGATGAAATTTTTTGTTGATGTTGTTAGGGCTATGGATGGGATCTTAGATGAGCATCGAGAATGGCTAGAGGAGAGGAGAAATTCCAATTCTGAAAAGGAAAACACAAAGAAATGAAGAGATGCAGTAGAGAGCCACAATAGTTTATAAATTAAGACAATGATATTATAGAACTATGAATTTATGAATTTGGTTTGATGGATATTTTGTGTGATGAATTTATGAATTTGGTTAGATGGATATTTTTAGTGATGTGAATTTATGATTTTGGTTGGATGGATATTTTTAGTGACATGAATTTATGCATTTTTTTGAATTAATGAACTTATAATGATGAATTTATAATAGTATATATTTAATGACTATCTACTAGATCATGATTTCTCCAATTGGAAAAATGTAATATATATATGCATTCGACATAAAATGAGCTTTTTGTGAATGTTTCAAGTTTTTTTTAGTATGTCCATGTATTCAAATTGCATAGTTCTAGATCTTAAATTTTGAAATTTTTATGTATGTACATAATTTAGTTGAATGATGTATGCATGCAAATTATGCATCATATTTTTTATTTTAAATGTATGTACATGTTAAATTTTGAATTTTGTATGCACATGCTCAAGTTCAATCAATGTATGTATGTGTATGTATATGTATGCACATCCTATTTTTTAAAAAATTGCATGTGCATTTCAAATTTAACTATTTCTTGTAATTTTGTATAATTTAATGTAGGTGCACTTATATTTGATATCATGGATCAATTTAACATTGATGATATCATCAATCCAGCACCTCAACCACCTCTACCTCCCCCTCCCACTCCACCTCCCCCTCCTCCCCATCAACCTAATATCCCACCTCCAACACTCATTGCATCTAATGAGGCTTGCTTGCGAGCATGCATAAATGATCAAGTGGCATCCATTCAAAATAAAATCAATGTTGTGAAAAATCAACCATTGATTCCACCACACGTGAGACATTTTGCATCCATGATGAAAAATGTTGTGGATACCATTAGGACTATTGATTCTAATCTAGATAGGAATCGACGAGAAAGAGAGTAGATGAGACGATTTTATGTAGACGGTCTCTCCTATAAAAAAATTTTAAACCTTAAAAGAATAAAAGTCATCTAGCCCCTTACTTTCTCAACCCTATTACTTGGCATCCCATTCCTCCCAATAAATCTATAATATCCATGAGGTGGTGTATACATCCAAAAATGAGTGCACAATTTTGGGATCAATGGTTTATGGTATTTGACAATCCACCACATGCTGATTTGGAGGTCCCATTGTATTTTTTGAGGAAACTATATGTAGAGTTTTTTATGTGGAAAAAGCCCAATTATTTTGATTTTAAATCATTTTAGGGTGTTGGTGGTGGCATGCCACAATAGAGGTTATGGGAAAGGGTTGATCCCCAACACCCCATGCATGTGCAACCCCTCGTTACTCCTCTTGGTCCTACCATTTCCACACATGTGCATCAACATGCGGTGGCATCGACATTAGGATTCCTTACTACACTTGTAGGAGACCTTGATCAACATGCTTTCGTGATAGTGAGTAGGAAGAATAGAGATGACAATGATGGAGGAGTGTTTTATGGAGTTGGTCTGAGTACCACTCTAGGAGTGTTGAGACCACATGTATGTACTAGTTTCCATCAGTTATGCTATGGACTTGATCAGGCCACATTTAGTTCGGGTGGACGAGGAGATTTTTGTGGTTCATCTTGTTGCCTCAGTTTATTTTTATAAATTCTTACAACAGACCATCACCCTGAGTACATTGCAACACAAGTATAAATATGCATCTATATGTTGAATTTATAAGAATTTTGATGAATGTATATATCAAAGAAAATTTGGAATACATTTTAAAAATAAAATTGTTTGGTGTATAGATGACACTAATGATGTGGCAATCATCCACTCTATGAGTACATACATGGACATCGGTCCTAGTCAGAAACCCTTATGGGGTATTTTGATTTCAATTTTTTGAATTCTATATGAAATAATTTTTAACTTGAGTTTTAAATTTATAATTGAATCATGAACATATGTTTTAAATATTTATTTTAGTTTAGGGGATTCAATCGACTTTCACGTCAATTCCACCCAAGGGGTTGTTGAGCACTCCTCCACTGTCGAGCATCACAAATCAGGAGCAAGTACATTTATATTGTAAATTGTTTAACTTACATTAGTATAGTTACAATTATGAATTTTTGATTCACTATATATCAAATGTGCATGTACACTTGTAAATATTATAAGAGTTAAATGTCTACATGTATGTCTAGGTTGATAAGACAATGAGAATGGGCATCAAGAAAAAATTAGATGTTGCGGCTACTCGTGAGGCCTCTGAATTTCAGGTTGTGTAAAAAAAAATTACACAAAATGTGGAAACTTGAATATATATATTTTAACCAAATTCAAGTATACATGCTTTAAATTTGATCTTGTAGGACTTTGTTAGTGTGACTTTCTACCATGACTCAAACATAGTTACACATCCAGGAGCACATGCAGAGCAACCTCTAGATATCATGGTATTTTTATTTTTTTATTATATTTAAAGTCAATTATAAATTATATATTCTAAATAACTTTAATTATAAATTTAAAATTAAAATTGAATATGAGCTAATTTATGTTTTAAATTCCTTTTCTTTTATAGCATGAGACACATCTTGTAGCTGAGCATGTACAAACAAGTCCTAGAGTAGAGGCTGCACACCCTAAGAATAAGGTAGAATTAAAATATGATAAATTATAAATTAAATTGAATTAAATCATTTTTAATTGTATACTTACATCTAATTTAAAAAAAAAGATCCTTTTTATGTAGATTGATTCAGATAATTCAAAGATTGGTTTAGGTACACAAGAGCATCTAGACCCAGATATTTTGGTAATTTAATTTTATGATGAATTATAAATTAAATTGTCATTAAATCAGTTTTCATTGTCTTACATCTCATTTCATAAATATAAATCTGAAATTAAAGTTGAAATTAATAGGACATTTTAATATTTGTACTTTACAAATTTAGTGATCCCATACGTGATATACATGATATGTACATTCAATAATTAGCGATAATTGGTCAATGAACTTATTCAATTCACGTCAATCAATAATTAGTCAATAAATCATAATTTACAAACAAAAGCAATTCATTTATATACCACAAAGGATGAAATTTTAAGAAATAAACAATACCATACAAGATCAGAGAACAAAAGAATTAATAAATTTTATAAATAATAGCATCCAACACTAATTTATAAGTTGTCAAAAAAAATAATAGCATCCAATACTAATTTATAAGCTCTCAAAACAAATAATAACATCCAACACTAATTTTTAGGCTATCTTAAGGGGATGTCATAAGGGGTCCTAATATGACATCTTAAGGGGACCAAAGGACAATATAATTAAGTATAATATTATGTGATATAAACAAGTATTATACTTTAGGGTGATTCATCATAACAAATGATATAATTAAGTATAATATTTAGGATATGTGCTAACACGACATGTCTTAAGGGGATGTCTTAAGGGGTCCTAATACGACATCTAAAGGGGATCAAAGAAGAGTATAATTAAGTATAATTATTAAGTGATATAAACAAGTATTATAATTTAGGGTGAGTCATCATAACAAATGATAGTAATAAGTATAATATTTAGGATATGTGCTAATACGACACGTATTAAGCGGGTGTGTGAAGGGATCCTAATATGATGTCTTAAGGGGATTAAAGAAGAGTATAATTAAGTATAAATATTAAGTGATATAAACAAGTATTATACTTTAGGGTGAGTCATCATAACATATGATACAATTAAGTATAATATTTAGGATATGTGATAATATGACATGTCTCAAGGGGATCAAAGAAGAGTATAATTAAGTATAAATATTAAGTGATATAAAAAAGTATTATAAGTTTTAGGGTGAGTCATCATAACAAATGATATAATTAAGTATAATATTTAGGATATATGTTAATACGACAAATCTTAAGGGGATGTCTTAAGGGGTCATAATCCACCAGACTTAAGGATATAATTTATTTAACAATAGTTTATGCATGATATTTAGTGATTATACAATCAAATATAAAGTTTCAAAGTAGGAAAAAATGCACGTTTAACAAATAAAATATATAGAATATTGATTTTGATACATAAAAGTACATAGAGTACATAATTGTGTATGTACATGTATTTGTAATTTATACAAAATATTTAATTGTGTAAGTATGTATGTACATATATGTCATCTCGAAACAATGTTTACAAAATTTGGATATGCCATCTCAAGAACCTCTCAAACTCGTGCCCAAAATGTAGTAGGTCTTCACACCACCTGATATCAAAAAGGTACAAGCAATATCAATGAAATCAACAAAACATACATATTTTAATTTATATAAAACTATCTATATGTACACAACTCAAGTAAATACATTTAAAAGTATTCCACACATGTGTGTAGGTTGAATCCATGCATCCTCTCCTTTTTGTTTCAAAGTATGAGATCAATGCAATGATGGCTTAAGGATACAAAAAGGGATAATAAATAAATTTTAACTATTAATGCACAAGCAATATCAATATATAATTAGAACATGTATTTAAATATAATTTAACTAATAATTACTTGTTTTTACCAAGTATTCCATGTTGTCTAGGTTCAATCTGCATGGACTAGATCCTTTTTGTGATTATGGATTAAGGATCTATAGAAGGATAATTTAAATCAATTTCATCTAATAAAACACTTGACCAATATCAAAACATGTATTTAATCTATTTAAAAGGACAGTATAAAACTAAAACTATATTTACCTGTATTTAATTATTCCATTATACCATCTGCATCCTCTTTTTTTGCAATGCATCTATGATTGGCTCATGCTCTTCTATAGAAATTGTCCATAGCAATTTATTTGTAGGTCTTCCACGATATCGATCTAGTTTTCTATTTGTTTCCACCACCAAATGTGAATAGTGTATAATCTTTTTATGTAATGTCCCTATTTTTGTGAGCATCAGTTTTCAGAAGGTTTAACCTATTCCTGACCCTCGTAGGATAAGCAGCATGGTTAGGGGGTCCTTTGGGGTGGATAGCTAGTCATTTGATGGTTTCCATTTCCTGGATTGAATTAAATTGGAGAAATAAGGAGTTTTATTAAGATATAATGTTAATTATTATTAAAGGTAACTTTAATAATAATAATTATTTTAATATTATGTTATAATGTTTATTTGCGCTTTATATTATAACATCACACTTTAATATTTGTAAAGTGAAAATATTATTTTATTTAAGAGAAGCTTCTAGATGTTTTGACCTATTCTTGGAGAAAGATTATAAAGAGATAATTTTCCAAGCTTCTAATCATCTAGGAACTAACATTTGATTTGAAGAACTTGTTTGGTGAAGGAGCTAGCTAGGGTTTCTGCCATTTCTAGACATTGGGAATGAAAACTCTCATTGGCTATGCAATTTTGAAGTTGTGAAATATCAGTTGAATTATTGCTTCATTGTGGGCTTCACCTCAGAAGTTCAATTTGTGCTTATATTGCAAATTTTGTGGCCTTTGGCCAAATTTGGAGATTAAGATTTCATATTAGCTTGTTGAAGAATTTTTGAGAATAACCTCTAACTGCATATTTGTGAAGAATTGATTGGAGATATATTGGAGATCATTTGCAGATTGGAGGCAACATTTATGAACATATATGTAGGTGATTATTATATAAAGTTCATTCTGATTTTTCATCTCAGTGAGGGTCAACCAGCCATGGTTAGAAGTACATATTTTCTCATTGCTCATCATTGAGACTTTAGAATTTTGTGGGCATTGGAGAAATCAATTTCGTTCACATTGGCAATCATTTCTATAGCAATTTGGAGGGCCATTGTTGTTGTATTTATTTTTATAAAATATTGCCAGTTAAGTACAAGGGAGGCCAACATAGAGGAGGGTGATTTCATACAAGAAGGGCACAAAAAAATCCATAAAAATCAGTTTTGGACTTCTCCTAGTTCGATGTTCACTTCCATCTATTGTAATCAGGTTCCACCTCTTGTTTTCATAAATATATGCATCTTATAAGTTTGAAATGGATAGATAATTTTCACATATGGTTTATATAACTCTTAATGAGAATGATTTGGTGTCTTCAAGTTTTGAGGAGGTATGCATAAATTTATATAATGAATTTGATAGACATATTGATTTGAGTCAAGTAGACATTAGGTCAGTAGTGATTTCACAATGTGAAAAATTATCCTATTGAATTGTCACATGAAGCAACTCAAGAATTGGGTACTCATGGTGCATTATGTGATGTGGATTCATGTCATATTGAATCTGATTTTTCAAAGCATACCTTAGAAAACCAAAAAAAAAAACATTTGATGGAAATAAATCTTAGGATAATGTTTTAGGTGGACGTGCAATTACATTGAAATTAAAAGTCTGCAAGGAAATTTTCAAGACAACAACCTCTACTTTACCATTTAAGCCATCTTATGAGGTACATAGCAACAGTACCTTGGATGATATTGTGTGTGAAGTTGATAGCACACATGATGTTGCTTATTAGTTTGTGAACAATCCCTTGTTTAAGTCAAATGCTGCATGGTCATATGATAACCCACCCTTTTAGTTAGATGTTGATCACTCTCTTGACCCCAGTCCTAAGATGAGCATTGATTGTGGCATTTGGGATCCTTCTAGTGCACCGAGATTTTAGACAAGGCTCGCAGAAGAGTTTACTGCATTGTGCATAGTGAAGAGTGCTCATTACTCCTCTTTTAGTCCACATACAAAGTAATTTTTGATATATATTTGTGGATTGGCTCAAGGTTTATACCATCCACTATGGAATGGAGAGTTTCCATCTTTAGAACATGGGACTAGAGGTTGCGAGTACTCAACTCTGTTGTTTATAGGAGATTATTTGTAGGGATAATAGTCAGTTATCCATCATGTTGATATATACCTGACAAGGTTTAATTCTTCTATGTCACAGAGATTTCATATGGATACATGGTTATAGGGTGATTATGGCATCAGTGGGCATGATGGTTTGATTTTTCAGCACATCCATGGGAGTTTGGCAAAGGATAGAGAGAGCTATGGTGTAAAAGATGCTTCCAGATGTTCTTATCTCCACATGACAAATGGATGTGAAGTTTGATATTTTTGGGATCCAGATGGTGACAGGTTTGGCACTATGTATGGGATGGGTCCCATTGGGTTACTTCACTATCCGCGACATGCTAAAGTTGAGATCAGATTTGAGCAGTGGAAGTCTGAGGGTGTTTTCATAGTAAACTTCTATTCTAGATTTGGGATCCATGTATTTTATGTTGGACACTCTCCAATATGTTGAGGGATCCTTTGTGTGCATCACGTTTCTGATCTGGGTTCACTGGGGAGTATTGCTACATGTACATGGTGTGGTTTGTTTTCAGTTTTACTTAAAGTTCTCATTTACATGAGTTGGGTTTGATGCACAATTTCAATGCACATGGTTTGGATAGTTGGTCTATTGCCTATTTTTTTGCAGTGGTGGTTATTGGTGCTACAAGAGTTACTAGGGGATGTGTGGGACATTTCGTAGTTATTTTTTGGGGCCTTCCAAGGATAGGAGTTTCTTCGTAGTGGAGATTGCTTGAGGACAAGCAATTTCAGAGAGGGTAGATTGTAATGCCCCCATTTTTTGTGAGCACCATTTTTCAGAAGGTTTATCCTATTCTTGGCCCTCGTAGGCTAAGGAGCATGGTTAGGGGGTCCTTTGTGGCAGATAGCTAGTCAGTTGATGGCTTGCATTTATTGGATTCAGTTGAATTGGAGAAATAAGGAATTTTATTAACATATAATGTTAATTATTATTTTAATATTATACATGTTATAATGTTATATTTGCACTTTATATTATAGCATCACATTTTAATATTGGTAAAGTACAAATATTATTTTATTTAATAGAAGCTTCTAGATTTTTTGACCTCTTCTTGGAGAAAGAGTATAAAGAGGGAATTTTGCAAGCTTCTAATCATCCAGGAATTGACATTTGATTTGAAGAACTTGTTTGGTAAAGGAGCCGGCTAGGGTTTCTTCCATTTCCATCCATTGGGAATAAAAACTCTCATTGGTTATGCAATTTTGAGGCTGTGAAATATCAATTGAATTATTGCTTCATTGTGGGCTTCACCTTAGAAGTTCAATCTATGCTTATCTTGAAAATTTTGTGGCCTTTGGCTAAATTTGGAGATTAAGATTTCATATCAGCTTGTTGAAGCATTTTGGATAATAACCTCTAATTGCAAATTTGTGAAGAATTGATTGGAGAAATATTGGAGATCATTTGTAGATTGGAGGAAACATTAATTGGCATATTTGGAGGTGATTATTGTATAAAGTTCATTCTGATTTTTCATCTCAGCAAGGGTCAACCAACCATGGTGAGAAGTACATATTTTCTCATTGCTAATCATTGAGACTTTAGATTTTTGTGGGCATTGGAGAAATCAATTTAGTTCATCTTGGAAATAATTTCTATAGCAATTAGGATGGCCATTGTTGCTGCATTTATTTTTATAAAATATTGTGTAATGACCCACCTTGCGAACCCCAAAGGAAAACTACAACTAACATATTACCACACTATTTTTTTTTTAATTCAGGACATTACACAAGATAAATATGAACATACATTACATGAAAATAAATTATCCAATTACAATACCAACTACGTCCTTCGGGGTACACAGGACGACATTACAAAAACTAAACTCATACCATATGATAACTAATGAACCAAGATTACATAAGACAACATACAACCATCCATGATCAAAAGAGAAGAAAAGATACATAGAACATTTTATTATATTTCAATTCATAGTTCAATATAACAATTGTGGAGAATATTTCCACAGATGCATCACATCAAATAATGGCTACCACAGAAGGTTTACAAAAGTAGAATAATACATTACATCCATTTTAGGGGTACATTACATTGTTTCAAGAGTACATTACACTATTTTAGGAGAACAATACATCACTTTAGGAGTACATATGCACATCAGTGCATCCCATCATAGAGAGGAAAGATACATCAACACAAGAATGATACATAAATGAACATGGTACAATATAACTAAGGTGCATTTATAGGTCAAATGCATTAGCACAAACTTAGACAGGGGACCCAATGGGGTGCATAGCATGTTCCACCCAACTACATGGGTCTGAAGACCCACACCCAAATCGGTCCAGTGAACAATGGAAAATGAGACTCCATGATGAGAGCAACCACAACACAGGAATACATCTCAAATTTTCAACACATAACTAAGACAAAGTAATGGATAGTCCAACAAAACCAAATGCCAATATTATAGTTCAACACTAAATAACCAAAAGAGGTTCCAACAACAATAGGATCCAACAATAAGTATCAAGGAACCTTTCATTAACATCAATCAAGTTGCCATGAGGCATGTGTGCAACACTAAAAGATAGAACTTGGAGGCTTCAACAACAAACACCAAGAACCAATTTCCTCAAAAACATCAACAATTCAACAACACTCTCAGAGTCAACCAAACAAGGGAAAGTAAATGGTACTATAGGAGAGTGTCATTGCATGGCCTTACATGGATTAGCTAGGCAACCTATCACAAGCTATCACCTCCATCTATGGTCATCCAGGCTACCTATCTCAAGGCGACCACTCCATAGGGTGACTCATGCGGGACCACTTACCTTCCGTGAGGACAAGGTAATGATCTTACCAACTAGGTCTTCTCATCCCATCCTTAGCCTGTGAAAGCACTAACAATATGGGTGAGGCTCATAATTAATCTTGTTTAGTGTTTATCTACCCAAACCTACTAGTTCATTAATTATATTATCACTTGTTTAGGAAACTCTTCCATTGGTTACCCTAACAACCCCTTTATGCACCATAACCCCATGAAGAGCCACTCCCTATGGGTACCAAACCAAAAAAATGCAAGGGGTGTACCTCATCTCACATAAAAATAACAAAATACATATCACACAAAATGCGAGGCAAGAACCATCTCACAAACCCATTCCATATCACTGAAACAAGAAAAAAGGAGGTACCATCCACAAAACTCAAAATTAGAAATAAGATCAATGAATCACAAAGGTCCACCCATGCAAAAATTAATATAATTCAAGTTTCTCCAGTGCCTCTGGAAGCCTAAAATACTAAAAATCCACAAACTCCCACTGAGGGTAATTCAAACACTTCGGTTTCCCAACCATCACCAAATATGACTACAAGAAAGTCATTGCAACAAGTCTCTGCAATTGAAATTAAAACAAAAGGATGACTCACATCATGGAACCACAAAAAGACTATATAACTTCCATTATTCACAAAATGATAAGTGAGAATAAAAGAGGCAATATCATAATGGGACCTTCAAACTGAATCAAGTTAATATAATCAAGTTAATACATCATCAACCACAATTATCAACAATATATTAGCTGATAGAGTATCTAAGGGAAACCTCAATATTCTCCTTATAAGACACCCAGTGACTAATTTCCCAATATACTTACAATTCAACATTATATTACAATCAATAAGTCAAATACAACAAAAGATAGTCATATTTCCTTGCATATCAAATCTTCAATTATCTAATTATAACTAAATTCAATCATGCCATATAATGTAAATAATATTCCAGATCACATCTTAGTATCCACCAACTCAAACAACTTAAATTCTAATTCCCACACAAGATTTATCCACCTAACCTTATGTCGTAATTCTCAAATACCCATGAATATATGTTCATAATGAACCAACGCAAGGTGAAAACATATATATATATTTATATAGGATGTATTTCATAAAAAAGAACTAATTTTCTATAAAGGAAAATGGCATAAGAAACCTAAATGAATGTAATTAAATCCATATTTCTCCCCTTTCCATTAACTTTATCATTTCTTCAAGTTAGTAGTTCAAATCTGAATTGTAATCAGTTTATCATTTGTTCTATTGAGGAATATAAGTCTGAAGTGAATCTAAAGGTTGCTGCCAATTGTTTGAAAAATGTTTCTTTCATTTGTAGGCTTGATTTTGTATTGGAAAGTGCTATAAATTGTTGTATGTCATTACTATTTTCATTATCAATCAATATTGCATTGTTGAAGAGCATTCAAAGCATGTTGTTCCCAAATCAAACTAAAACAACAAATCAAAAATTCATATCAGCCAGCTACCACTTCACATACAAAGTGTTTGATAATATTCCTTGAGTTTGAATTCAACAAGTCAAGGCCATATTCTTCAAGGGATGTTACATTTTATGTGTTTCATAATCTTCGAATGTAGGTAGACCATTCTTCCTTGTTAGGTATTTTCGTATCCAAGTGCCAACAACCACCATCAATCCTATTGGAAAACATGAAAACTATCATCAAATAAGTTCTCAAAATTTTCTTAAGGGGATCAAAGACCCATTCTAAAAATTTGCTTAACGGGATCACAGTACCTATTCAATAATGGTAGCCATCATCATTTTCTTGAGGTGTTATTAAATTATGTTTAGTCTCCACACAATAAGCCAACCAATATTCTATTTTCTCTTCATTCCCCTTAGGTGCAACAACAACATAGACATGTCCTACAAACAAATTTTGATTTAATAACTTGCACATATCCATATAAATAGTTTAGTATTACAAAATAGCTTAATAAAGTGAAATAAAATGAAAAAAATTGAATTAAATTACCTTCTTGTACAAGGTATGAAAAATGGTCATAGTCTTCAGATGCAAGCACTTCATCATTTTCTTCAATAGTTCTTTCATATTGATTGTGTGATTGTACAGGTGTCAATGATCTTTACTCCCATTGTTCAACCCATTATGTATTTTTACATGCTTCCTAACCTTCTAAGATACAAAATTGACAAAAACATGCAAGCTCCCTTGTCTAGATAGTCCATGTGCTTGCTATCGAACTCCTAAATGAATGCCATTTAGTAGATCCATTGATTGTCTCATAGTCAAGTCTAGGTACAATGTTCTCTTCTTCAACCAACAAAAACAATTGATGAACTGTAGAGTACTCACTCAAACTAGGTGTAGATAATCTTGTATTGCACCAATCTACAATCCCACATGCATCTTTAAATTTTATTGCACCCTCAAATTTTAATTCTTCTCTAGCAAGAATTCTTTTGACACATGCACCAGCTCCATCATGTTCTCCTTTACCATGCTCAGCTTAAAAAAAACTCCATATATCTTGGACATTAAGTTCCTTGTGAACTCTACTTACCCAATAGAACATTCAAGCATTTTTGAACTAACATGTACAATTATCTGACCATATGAGGTGTTCTATCATCTGGATTCCTCTTTCTCTTAAATTTATATAAAATATATTGAAATAGTATTGAACAAACTCTGACGAGTGTAACTGGTTGTCACTCAAATAAAAATGATATAACCTCAAAAAATTTCTATCATCCTCAATGTTATCATCTACATGTCTATAAACAATATGGACAAACATAACTACTTTCACTGAATTATAATACTGCGATTGAATTTCTTCTTGAGGAGCTAGATTATAATTTTCTGCAAAATCAACCACTGAAATTATAGTACCAATCGGAAATGTGTTTCTACATGCGTGAAATTGGCCATCAAGCCATCGAGCATGTTGAGAGTGCATGACATATTTTGGTACAATCTTATTCTGAAATTCACTTATGAATGCATGTAGACTAACTTTTTATGTAACTAAATCACAATGCTTTCCTATTTTTCCATCTTTTAAAGAATAGTCAACATTCTTAAATCATTTAACATCTACCAATTGTTGTCCAAGATCATTATAAACAATTTCATGCATACAAATTCTTAAGAATGAAAGATTTCCACAGCTAACATGCATTGTCCAGAAATACAAGAACTTAAATAAAATAATTTACCATTAGATCTTTCACAAAAAAAACTTGATATAAACTCCCTTTTTGCTTCAGGTGGCATATTACTACCACATTCCTATATAATCATGTAATTATGCAAGGTACAACCTATATATCGAAAAACATCATAAAAATAACAAAATTGAACATACATTTTACAACAGCAAGATATTTGTTGCTTATGAATTTTTACATACAAGGTTTTACATTTTTCAAAATACCTTTGACTTATTTCAATATTACAAGGTAACACTAAATCACCACAAAATTTTCAATAAAATTCAGTTTGTGTTGTATCTAATAGGTGTATTGGGTGAGGATCGTGAACTTTGGACCCCACCCTTAATTTTAAAAAATCTCTAGTATTAGATGATACCCTAGTATTATCATTGCCAATATTTTTCAATCAAATATTTAATTTCAACGTTCAATTTCATATCAAACCTTGGGATTCGACCACTAAAACACCAACATTGGTTGATAGGATCATTTCCTATACTTTCTTTTCTTTTTCCCACTCTTAGGAATGTTTTTGGATGTATTTTTAAAACTTCACTAATATTGCTTACCATTCTTTTATTCAAAGTTGCTTTATTAACTATAGTAGTTGTTATAGCTCTTCTTGCTGTATTTTTATCTTTATATCTACTATTTTTCCCAATAGATTGAATGGCACTAGCAATAGTAGACATAACACGTTATAATGATTGATCTTTTCTTCTTGGTTTATCAAAAAAGCTTAACTTTTTCATTATTTTCCTCATTTTATGCATTCTCATCAATTGCATCATTAGTTGACATTTAATTGCAAGTTTTTATGATAAAATAATTTTTTACATATTCAATTCACGTGTTCTTATTTGCATCCAAGAAATCTTACCAAGAAGATTATCCATAACATAACTTTCAATTTTTTAAAAAATATTTTTATTAGATTCAACATCACATTCTATATTTTCATTTTCATTTTCATTTTCAACTTCAAAACGATTTACATTATCATCAACAAAATGGCTTTCATTTTCATTTTCATCAACAAAATAGTTTTTTCGTTTTCATTTTCAACAAAAGGATCATTCTCATTTTCATTTTCAGCAAAAGATTTTTCATTTTCATTTTCAACAAAACATTTTTCATTCTCATTCTCATTTTCAACAAATTCTATAAATATTTCATCTCTCTGAATATTATCAATGTCAACATCATTAATTCCAGCATCCTATAAAACTTCTACATATGAATTTTCCATTTCACTAAAATGTGGATTTGAAGGCGTACCTAGATTTGTGCCTATTGAAACATTCTCCATAGCATTGAAAGAGGGATTTGAAGACATACTAGGACTTGTTTGTATAATCATATTATTTTCTAAATTGACTTCTTGCAAATTAGCTTCATCTGCAACCATGGTCTCCTCAATGTTTTCATCTTCAATAGTTGTGGAATTAGATGCTCCACCATCATTCAATGATTTAATTCTCATTCTTCTTTCTCTGTTTCTTTGTTTCTCCTTCTCTCTCTTTGCTTCTCTTTATTTAGGAGTCAATGTCTTCCTATCTTTCCTCTTATTACAAGCTTGTGAACCCATGATTATAAAATTATCAAGCACAAATGAATGTCAATAGGAAATTCTTATAAAAATTCAATCTAAATTGCAAGTTGAAGACTTGTAAGGACACAATTCATCCTCTTGTGTTCCTCAAAAAAAGTAGAAAAATAGCACAATAACACTTAAAAAACTATTTACTTGATGTCTCCTTTCAAAAATTCAATCCATATTGCAAGTTCAAGACCAATAAAAACAAAAAAATTCCTCTTTTGTTCCTCCAAATGAGTAGAAAACTAACACAATTCCACTTCAAAAACTATTTAAATGATTCCTCCTTTGAAAAATTCAATCCAAAATGAAAGTTCAACACCTATAAAGATAAAAGTTGATGAAAAATATCGTAATATGTCATAGTCAACCGTACATGTGAAGTTTTAGACTTCACAGTAAACTTTGCCAGTAAATTTTTAAAAAATGATTAAAAAGAAACAGGATCTCGATTATAAAACAAGATCTTGTTTTATAATTGGGATCCCGTATAAAACGGGTTCTTGTTTCCCAATTTACAAAATGGGATCTCGTTTTGTAAATGTGATCCCATTTTTAAAAATTTGAAATTATCCTTGCTTTGTGGTCGGGTTTTTGGCTTGTATTTTGGTTCGAGAAAAGCATTGGAAATCTGAACCTAGGCCTTCAACCTGGGTTGACCTACAAGTTGAAGGTCCTAATAATGTTAGAGAAAAGTAGTGAGTTTAGGCATATGGATGATGACGTTTCTTACAAAAAAAATTGACAAAATTAAAACCAATTATAGATGAAACAATGTAGAATCAAAATATTTTTTTTTTTTACAATTGGATTATTTTTTCTATTTTTCAATTAATTTTTGATGAAACTAGTCCATAAAATTTAAATATCAAGGTTTTTTACTATTTTAATAACTTTTTATCAACATAAGATTTTCACAAAAAGATTGCACAAGAACATACTTCGGACAATTCTTTTCAATTTAAAATAAAAAATGATCACTTTAGGTCATCTTATGCATGAATTACATGACAATTTTTCAAAACAACAAATATGGCTAATAAAAATTTAACAAAAAAAAATATTTTCAATAAAAAACACCAAAAAAATTGAAAAACGTGTTTTAGTGAGTTAAAAATATTTTCCCAAAAAGATTTAGGAAAATAAAATAATTTAGGTCAAAATATGGATGGTGTACATGTGCATGGTATGGTAAAAGAAAAGTGATTTTTAAATAGTGGTTATTATAAATGCCTATTGAAACTCAATTTGTACCATATGAGTATTGAAATAAATTACATATTTGGAAAGTAGGCTCCGAGTGCTACATTTTATGATTAGTTAATCTTTTGAAGATTCCATTTATAAGTGCTTCAAATTTTAAGGTCAAATGTGTCAAATTCTAAGAATCAAGGAAAACACTTCCACTTTTTCGCCAAAAAGTGGACTCAACTTCTTGCCAACACCCACAAGACAAACAACAACATCTTGAACAAGTAACAAAGCTATTAGAAGATGATTGGGATTCCTTAGATTTCGAACATGAATTCATAGGTGAATACAAAATCATCAACAAAGATTCCAATAAGGGAAAGGAAACAACAATAATGTCAATACAAAATTTGAACGACCTTTCGAAAGCATCCGCCTCAACCACTTTAGCCAACAAAGCAAATTACACAACCAACTTTTATGAACTTAATCACCAACAATAACCAGATCCGAAAGCAATGAAAAAGCTTTATGGTCATAGTTATGAGCTTATGAAACAACTTGGATACATTGGAAAAGGATGTGGTGCTAATGAACAAGGTATTTGCAACCCTATCAATCTTATCTATAGTGCCCCTCGATGACTTGCCCTTTTTGTGACGTTTGGTAATTGTTGCTTTGGGTTGTTTGATGAAATGCATGCTAGAGTGAAAATTAATAGCAATTAGAGGAAGCAGGTTCCCCCAAAATGGGAAGCATACCAAACTCCTAATTTTTTTGTATTTTATGACTCAAAGCATTACATTCATTAGTGAAGTGTCCATGAATTATATGATATGAAAAAAATGAAGTATTGGAATAGCATTTCTTTCGATTTTTGGGAGGGAGGGTGATCAAGTGGTCTTGGAGGAGTCTCGACAAGATACCATCTTGATCAAGAGGAGAAGGTGGTCTTGTGGTTTGTTTCAAAGATACATCTTGCTTAGTAGTATATTTCATACTTTCACAAGTGTCTCTAGATTGCGAAATTTTATTCTTTCCATTATAGGAAGGTATAAAATCTAACGAATTCAAACCATGAGAATTTTGTGAGATGACATGGACATTAAGCGAAGATGTAGTTAAAGGATGATGTTCAATACCACTAGTTGTTAAGGATGATTTAGGAATATGTTTTGTGAGATTGTTGATGTTGAGTGACAATTTGTTGATCTTGAACAAAAGACAATAACCAAGGCCATGAGTTGTTTGTTGTGTGGTAGGATCTATAGGGTTGTGGATACCTTGTTCTTGAGCACCAAATCCTTTTCCACCATATCCTTATTGTTTCATGAGCTCATACCCTTTCCCATTAAGTTGTTTCATTGCTTTTGAATTGAGCGGTTGTGTGTTATTGTGTTCATCAAAGGTTGTTGTGTAGTTTGTATGTTTGGCTAAATTGGTAGAGGTAGATGCATTCAAAAGGTCTTTCAAAATTTGCATTGATATGATCATCGGTTGTGCTTGTTTCCCATCTTTCTTTTGTGTGAATATTTATTTTCCCATTACTAATGGTGTGAATTCTAAGGATCCCCAATTGTCACCAAATAATTTAGACAATGATTTCTCATTGTTTTGTTCAATTTCAAGAAGATATATATTAGATGTTGGAATCAATGTTTTGAGAGGAATTTTAGCTCATTTTTCAAGGTGCAAGCAAATTTTAGGCTCGGGATGTGCTTCAACTTGATAAATGTTATTTTTATAGACATATTTCATTATACGGTGAAGGGTTGAAGGGACTGCATTCATCTCATGAATCCATTGTATGCCTAAAAGAAGATTGTACAAAAGATCATAAGGCATAACATGAATAGGAGTTTGCAAAGTAACCACCCTAACCATAATAGGAAAATTGATTACACTGAGCTATTTCTTTTTTGAATTATCAAATCCTTGAATAGATATGGAATCAGGTTCTATTTGTGACTTGTCAACATCTAATTGATCAAGGAGATTCACACTACACACATTAAGAGCATAACCGTTATCAATGAGAGTTCGATTGATGCCTTTTGTGTTGTATTGAGCAATGATCATGAAGGATTCATTTTGTTTTTGCAACTTTAAAGGAGGGAGCTCATGTTGATGGAAAGTAATTTCAAGATTAGTTTTAATATTTGTTCGATGGGTTAAAGCTGATACATCATTTAGATTTGTACCATGAGGAGCTTCAATTTGTTTTATGGTTTTTTGAAGAATATTGTGGTAATCTAATGAGTTCTAAAGTAAATCCCAAATGGAAATCTTTGCAGGGAGTATTCTAGAATTTTTCAACAAGATCATACTCCTTTTTGAGTGGGAGGTAATGAGGAGCACTAGGCGGATTGGGTAAAGGTAAGGAGGGTGGGGTTGGTTGCAGCAGTTGTGGATTATTTTAAGTGTTATATGTATGAGCAACGTTATTATAACTCAGCTACAATGATACATTATTCTGAGGTGGCTAAAGGATAAGTTAATGTTTATTTTGTTGTTTGTGTGAAGGAGGGTAGAGAGTAAACTGGGGTTTAGGTTAAGGTTTGTGTGAAGGGGAATAAAGGATAAGTTGAGGTTGAATAATGTTAACATATCGTAACAAGTGAGAGTCTTCATTTTCTTTGAAGGGAATGTTATTTTTGTCTTGGGTGATAATATTCTCCCTAGAAGGAGAGTTCTTAGGAGAACAACAAACCACATATTCATGACAATTAAGGTTTGGTTCATCCAAAATTACTTCATCACAACCAAGGGAGTTATTAATGGTTGAATGTGTTTGATTATTGGTAATAGGGAGATTAGGGGAAGACTTTATGGAATCATTCGATGTTTGTAATGTCTCATTCTCTTGTTCCATATTGTCTACCCTACTAGAAGAGCTTGTAATATGTTCATCTGAGGTTGAAATGTACAAAGTAGCTTCATCACAAGTGGGAGAGGCATCAAGAGAAGAAAAAGCATCACATTCTTAAGTTTCAATGATTGGATCATTTTGACGAAGTATGTATTCTTGGATGGGAGAAACATTAGGAAAGGGATCAAGAAGATTCTTAGGATTATCTCTTATTGCCACCATTTTTCCAATAATGTCTTCCAAAATAGGGGAAGAAAAATGAAAAGGATTGTCATAGGTAGTAAAGATTTGATCATCTAATGTCAACATATCCTCCTCACAAAGAATGTGACTACTATGATTGCTCACAAAAACATTCTCACAAATAGGGGAGGAGTTGGGAGATGAAGCTAGACTAGGTAGAGTGATGTTAAGAAATGTGTCTATGATCTCATCATCATGTTGTGTTATGCGTTTGTCATGATTACTTAGCTTGATGTCCTCTTCCTTAGTAATTTTATGTCTAATAGGAGAGGTAAGGGGAGAGAAACAACTTAGATTGTCATAACTCTCATCAATTGGTTCTTCTATCACTAAAATATCCACTTCAAAAGTGTGAGAGATAATAGGAGAAGAACAAATGTAAGTGTTATGAATATCCAAGATTTCTTTCACTAAACTAACCTCATCCACAAAAGAGGAACTAGAAGAGGGATCTATGAAAAACAAAAAGAGAGGGGAAAGGACCTCATATTCATATTCCTTTAACAAAATTTTCTTACAACATGTAATAATATCTAAAAGGAGAATACTCATGCAAGATGAGAAGTATAGAATTTTGTAGTGAAAACATGATGGAATGACTAATCTACAATCAATGCTAAAGCAAAGATGCAAATGAAGAATAATGTTTCAAATTTCAAATATGATAATTGACTGATCATGATATGTAACAAGATGAGAATGAAAACTTGAAATGGAAACCATGCATCAAATGAGCCAATTAAGGCTAGATATTATGAAATGCATGTTATAGAAATGCAGCCAATTGATATAGTTATGAAATGGCACCAAAAAAAATCCTTAAAATAGGGATTTTAGCTATATAAAAGGTAGTTTCCAGGGTCAATAGGGACTGATTCGCCCAGGGTGGCGAATGAGTCCCAGTATGGACTCTTTTCAAAAAATTTAGAAAATTTTGACTGATTTTGATGCTTTTTGAGTGCAACGATGCAGACTAAGTGAGAAATTTAGAATTGCAATGAGTTGAAATGAATTTAGATGCCAATAATGCAACCTAAATGGACTATTTTTATGAAAGCAAAATTTGAAACCTAGTATGCATATGAATTCATGCAAACCCTAATGCAATATCAATGCAAGATAGATCTATTATGGACTCCAAAATTAGACAAGAAAGTATTTGAAAATTAGGTTCACCAAAATGAACTGTAGATTTTTGGGTTCCTATGGACTTCTCTAGCTCTTCTAGGGTTTTTCACCTAAAAGGAGAGAGATAGGGTCCAAAAATGCCAAGGGTTCATTCAAATTATGCTATGTCAGATGTTTTATAAGCTAAATGAAGCAAACTAAATGCAATTAAGTGCTTTATATGAATGATTATGAATGCAAGACTAAGATTTAAACTATACTGGAAAACACATTGTGATATGCAAGTAATGAACTAAAAGATGAAATAATGCAGAACAGGAAGAAATGGGATGAAATAGAGTGCATCTAGAACCTTGATGAAGATTGGAAATTAGATTTGAAATGTTGTTGATGCTCTTTTTCAGGCCTAGAGGGACTCATTCGCCATTTTGGGTGAATCAGTCCTAGTTCTGTCAGATTGAATCAAAACTTGTTTTTGACAAAAGGGTACTAAAAAATGTAGAAAACTCAAAATTGACCCTGGAGTGGGACTCATTTTCCACCCATGGAAATGAGTCCACTTTTGAATTTCTAGATTTTCAAAAGTGGATTCCAAAGCTTCTAATCTACACTTTGGCTTCCTATAGGTGTCTACTTCCGAAACTCTAATTTACAAGTCTTAAAATGATTTTTTGTTGATATTTTGACTTGATAAATGAAGAGAAGACTTGATAAACCTTGTAATGTTATCTCCAATTATTTCCAAGCTTCCAATGAACTTAATTCTACAAACACACAATGAAAGATAGAGAAAAGTTGAATGTTAAGGCATGGGGGTTTGCGTTGGTCAAACCCCTTTTAGGTAATTAAACCAAAATGATGAAAAAATGGAATGAAACATGAAATAATGGAATATATTACCTTGCCATGATATTGATCTTGAATTTCTCCAGCAATGTATGAAGATTCAACCCTTGAATGTCTTGAGGAGCTTTCTTGATGTCTCGCAATGATAAAACCCTAAGTTGCTTGAAAGATTGGTGGATGAATAATGAAGAATAGGTGTGAATTAAGTTAATGGATGAATTGATTTAAAATTGAGTTTAGAGATGTTCTTTTATAGGAAATTCACCTATTTTACCTATTAATACCTCATCACAGGCCGAAATGAAGAAATATTAAACTCAAATTTCACCTTTTTCCCACTCAAAAGGTCAAAATTGAGCCAAATGGGACTCATTAACCACACATGGTGAATGGGTCCCACCTAGATTGGACTGATTCACCATGCATGATGAATGGGTCCCATAGGGATTATTTTGGCAGCTCAAATGCCAAGAGATAAGGAAATAAGTTCTAAAATACAACCTTGTCAAGTATTTGATCAATTTAAGCCTCATGATGCACAATATGGGTTAATAGGGGACTATTCATGATTATGTGAATGTCAAATAGGGCTTGGGACACATAAATCAATGTGAAAGTGAGATTAAATACACTTTACAACACTAAAATGAGGTTCAGTCAGCCTAGAAAGGCACAAAAACCAATGTGAATATGCCAGACACATTACAACACTAGTTTAACATTAATTTTAATTCACAAGCCTCTTAAATTCATGTCATCATGTTATTAAACATATTTTATAATGTTGAATTAGGCAGAAATAGATTTATTAAGTCTAGAAAAGTGTGAAAGTCATTTACAAGACTTTACAATACCTTTACAAGACATCGTTAAAAGTATGTTATTCAATTTGCAAGGGTCCAAGACCTAGTGTGGATGCATAAAATGCATCAAAACACTTGAATAGAGGACTCATTAAGCCAACTTATCATGAATTATCCCATGTCAAGCAAAGGGTTCTTTTTTCTACGACACAACTTATAAAATAAACTTAATGTTAAACTAGTGTTGTAATGTTTCTTACACATTCACATTGGTTCTTGTGCCTTCCTAGGCTATGTGGACCACATTTTAGTGTTGTAAAGGGTATTTAATCACAATTTCACATTGAATTCTATGTCCAAAGCCCTATTTGACCTTTGCATCATCAATAATAGGCCCCTATTAATCCATATTGTGCACCCTGAGGCTTAAATTGATCAAATACCCTTCAAAGTTGCAATTTAAACCTTATTTCCTTATCTCCTGGTATCTTAATTGTCAAATTGGCCCTTGTGGGACCCATTCACCATGCATGGTGAATAAGTCCCATTTAGGTAGGACCCATTTGCCATGTGTGGCGAATTAGTCCCATTTGGCCCAGTTTTGACCTTTGAGTGGGAAAAAAGTGAAATTTAAGTTTATTTTCTCTTCATGTAGGCCTATGATGAGATAATAATATGAAAATAAGGTGAAATTCCTATAAATATAAGTATTTTAACTCACTTTCATGACCATTCTTCATTATTCATCCACCACTCTTCCATCTCAATTCAAGCAACTTAGGGTTTTATCATTGCAAGACATCAAGAAAGATCCTAAAGATATTCAAGGGTTGAATCTTTTTCCATTGCTGTAGAAATCCAAGATCAAACACCATGGCAAGGTAATCAATTCCATTATTGCATGTTTCATTCCATTCTTTCATCATTTTGGTTTAATTACCTAAAAGGGGTTTGACCAAGGCAAACCCCCATGCCATGTAACATTCAACATTTCTCCTTCTTGTCTTGTGTGTTTGCAGATTTAGGACTCTTGGAAGCTTGGAAATTATTGGAGAACAAGTTCCAAGGTTTCTCAAGTCTTCTCTTCATTCAAAAATTCAAAATATCAACAAAAATTCATTTTCAAGTTTGGAAATCAAAGTTTCTGAAGCGAACGCCCGTAGAGAATCAAAGTGCAGATCGAAAGCTTGAAATTCCACTTTTGAATATTCAGAAATAAAAAAGTGGATTGATTTTCCATTAGTGGCGAATGAGTTCCACTTCCAGGTCAATTTTTATTTTTTTGCAGTTTTAGATACCTTTTTGTTAGAAACAAGTTTCAACTCAGTTTTGCAGAACTAGGACTAATTCACGCAGAGTGGCGAATTAGTCGCACGAAGCCTAAAAAATAACATTAGTAGCATTTCAAATGTAATTTCCAGACTTTATCAAGATTCCGAGTGCACACTTTCAATTTGGTTCATTTATGTTAAGTTTTGCATTCGTTTCTTGTTCATTTCTGCATAACACAATATGTTTTCAAACATCTCATAAATATTAGGTTTTGTATACTTAATGAATCAATCCGATCAATTATATGCATATAGATCATCTCAATTAGTCATAGAAACAGCATACAATCCTTTTATTTGAGCGAACCTACCTAGATTTTGGGTGTGGGATGTATCTCCTTTCATTAGGTGAAAGACCCTAATTGAACGAAAGAGACCTAGCATTCCTTGTCCCAAAAATCTTCGGTTCAATGGGGTTATGATAGATTATCTATCAAACCCATATTGGTTGAGGTTATATATGTGATCATGTGCTACATCACCTTGGATGGTAGGTTTACTACAATTCTTAGTGTACACTTTAATTTTATCAATCACTTTAGGCATAAGCTCCTGGTTTCTTTTGCCTTCTATTTTCTTGTCTCTCTAGAATATTTTCTAAAATCCTATATGAAAAACACAAAGTATCCTATATTACATAAAGGTTTAATACTATTAATCATGGAGCACATCAAGGCTTGTACTTTTGCTAAGTCTCTTAAAGGAAAAAGTCATCTCACAAGAAAAACCCTAAATTTTTGGCCTATTCTCACTCGAGTTCAGATAATTTGAATAATGGAGAAGATGATGAATAGAAATTGGACTCGAACATTAGGAATGACTCAATTGAGGTACTCTCTTCATCTCTGTTGGATTTAGTTCCAGACAAGAAGAGGAATGGGATCACTAAGAAATACACACCCAAGAAGAAAGACAAAATATTCTTGGTCCAATGGCTCACAAATAGGTGATGAAGAGGGGGATGTTAATGTGTAGAGAAATTTAAATCAACAAGTGAAATATATAGATACTAGTTCTAGTAAGGAAAAGAGGTTTCTAAAGGCATAGTAGCTACGAAGTACATGGGGAATGCACTAGGAATTCCTTCTGCTATTGGTTCAATAAAGGATACTTATGATATAGGTAACATTCATTCCCTCTTTGAATATTTGTCATATCTTTATGAAGAAATAGATGATCTACATGATGTGTTAGGATTTGAAAGGGAAGGGGTTAATTGTAATTTTAGACTTACTAAATGGTTTGTGCTAGAACTTAATGAATTTAATATTAACATCAAAGGCCTGAAGGAGAAGTTTTGAACATAAATTAGGGGGCATTATTCTATGGAGCTCAATGAGTTAAAGGAAACGTTAGTAGAAATGGATAATTTATTTATTTTTGTTGTCGTTTTGTTGTCATTTTTCTATTTCCCAGTTGCTACTAGTGCCATAGAAAAATTGCCCCTTGTCATTTTCAAGTCCATTTAGGTCTCATTTCGTGATGTTTGGTCTATTTTGCTTTGATTTTATGTTGTAATGTGGCTTGAACATGCATATTTCAGTACTAAATTTCAAATAATGGCCTCTTATGAAGGTGTTGTGAAGTTTTTTAAAACATTTCTACACTCTTCTATACTCTATTCATTACAATTCACTTAAAAATCACCCTTTCATCACTTAGCAAGTCCTATTTTGAAGTGTTGTAAAGTCTTGTAACAAGATTTCATGCTTTTCAAGGAATAATTTGACTATTTACACCATTCTTATGCTTTATTTGACCCCTTTATGCCCTTATAGGCCTTAATTAAGTGTATTTTTCAATGTAAAACTGACAAATAACATTAAATGTGACTTAATTCCTGACACCCATTTTCAGGTCTTAGGTGGGACCAATTTAGCATGGGTGGGGAATGAGTCCCCCTTAGCTCCAAATTTGAAATATTTCAAAATTTCTTCTGGGATTTTATTCAAAATCACTTGATGTCAGCCTGTGATGAGGTATCGACAGGTTACTAAGGCACAAGAATGTATGAATAAGTGTTTTTACATCCATTTCAACCTCTATTTATTCAAGAATTCATCAAGTTCACTTATTCATTCATTCAAGCACTTTGCATCACCTAATCAAGCATTTTGAAGCATCCATTGACACAACGCAAAATTTTCTTTAACAAGGGTTTGGTAAGTTGATAGCATGTTCATGTTATTTTTTTATCATTCTCTTTCATTTCATTATTTCATTAGGGTTTTACTTACAAAAGTGGGGTTTGACCAAGGAAAAACCTTATTTGCTAATCCTCAACCATTTTTCCCCTCTTACATGTGTGTTTGCAGAATTTTATATGCAAATTTAACAACTATGTAGGTGTTGAAGAGTGTTCAACAAGTCAACAAGGTGTTTCAAGTCAAATCAACCACATTTCAAGCTTGGAGAAGCTATTATGTTTGTTTCCTGCAAAATTGACTTTGAGAACCCAACAAGCAGTCATCCTCAGATCTGGTGTTGTAGAGTTGTCTCCTGATTTCTCATAATTTTGGGAGAGGATTGATTCACCACCAGTGGAAAATTAATCCCACCTTAAGGATGGAAATCTAAGTTTTATCAGATTCTAGATTTCGACACTCAGAAACCTGTTCGTAACAGTTTTCATCAAAAGCGGGACTAATTCACCACCTCGGATGAATGAGTCCCACTGGTGATTTTTTCAAATTGCTGAAAACATCCAAAACATTCCAGAATATTCATCAAACCTCTAGGTGCACACTGATTCAGCTCATTTCTTTATGTTCTACATTTATTCATTCATAGCTCTTTATTTGCATGCATATCACATTGTGTTTTCCAACATAGCATAAATATTAAGTTTGCATGCATAATCAGTCATTTAGATCACTTAATTTCATTTATACCATTTTATTTAGGCATAATAACATCCTAAATTGCATAATTTGAATGAACCTAGCTAGCATTTTTGGCCTACCTCTCTCCTTTTAGGTGCAAAACCCTAGAAGAGTTAGAGAGTCTTGTGGTGCCAAAAATCTATGGTTCACTACTAGACTGTGTTATCTTTAAGATCGAAAATATTTTTCTGTAAAGGTTTTTAAGTCCCTTCAAAACCTATTTTTCCCTTTTAATCAAAATAACTATCTAAATAGATCAAGAAAACAATGTAAATTTTTTCGTAATTTTTGTTTATCAACAAAGAAACATGCTTAATGTGTTCTACATTATGAGGGAAATATAACAACTAGATTTTTTTCTATTATCCTTTCACCTTTCCTTGGACAACTTGACATCCAGATGATATATTTGGGAACATAACTAATGCAATAAATTCAATAAGTTTATTTCAACCACTTCTACATTTACTACTACCATGAGCGCATGAGATAAAATGAAAATAATGCATAAAATAATTAATCAACTAAGACTACAACTTCATCAAGATTACCTTTATCTTACCAATATATTGTCATTTTATTTTTATTTTTATTTTTTAAAAACATTTCTGCATATAGGTGAGTAAAGAATCTAATGAGACATGTCTATAAGGAAAGAATGTTAGTCTATAAGGAGAGAATGTTAATTTATTTTATGAAAAATAATAGGGCTATTCATAAGACTTCTAGATGGCATATTTCATCCTCCATGTACATGATAGATAAAAATTTTAATTGAGTAATTGTTACAAAAAAATTTGAATAGTTGTAATTGAATAATTGTAATGTACGATTGTTTATTTCATGTGAAATGTTTCTTTTATATTAAAGAAACCTTGGGAGGAATATTAGTGATATATATAGTTTCATGTGCAAGTGAAATATGGGAAGTGTGGATTCATAAATATTTAAGGTTTGAAATAGTTGAATAAATGATATTCTAAGATTTAGAAGAGTATTTTAAGTGAGTGAAATATCTACAATAATAGATCATTTTCATGTGATATTTAAGGGAGAGAAATCTAGTGGGTGTAGAAGGGTATTGCATGTGGACTATGGATCATAGGATGGGGAGAAAGGATAGATGGATAATGGAAAAGAATCAATAATAAATAATTTACAATCTTGTAGCCATGAAAGAGTGCTAAAGATAAAGAATATTCAAGAAATAAATTAAGAACACCTTTTAAAAAAAATTGAACATAAAGCATTTGAAAAAGCCAATGAATATGATAAATTAGGGTTTTTATATATATAAAGAGTTAATTAAGGAAAGTACACATTAAGGCATAAAACTTTGTTGTTCATGATTTTAGGATTTTAGAAGGAATCAAATTCAAATTATTAGTGAGAGACTATCATGCTCATACATTGGTGCCCTTTTCGAATCAAGATCTAACGTTTTAGGGAATGTTTTATTTCGTATGTACATTACAAATTATGAATGAGTTATTAGTCCATTAAAAGGATAAAATAAGCCTTAAAACATGATTATGGAGTGATGAGTGCAGGAGTATACAATGAAAATTATAAAATATGCAATTTCAACCTTACAACATTATACTTTTCATATAAAAAGACCAATTCATCTTTTATAATTCCATTCATCTCATAAAGAAGTACAACATTTACCTTGACATATCATATATATACTTTAGGATGTCAAAAGTTGTGAATCCCTCATGATATATTTTCTTAATAATATAAATTTAGTTATTTAATTTGTGATGTTAACTAACTTAAGTGTAACATTATTTCATAGACATCTTTCTATAAAATAAGAAAATATTATATAATAAAAATTGTATGAATCAAAGGGTATAACTCTATATAAAAGGATAATGAAAGCTCTATTTATTGAAAAATCATTATCTTGGATTTTTTAATTCATAATCTTTGGAAAGATTAAGAGAAACCTCATATTAAGATTTTTATTATAAATTCTAGTGATAATAATTACAAAATATTTTCATCTAGCCTCTTTTTCTTAATCTATAATATAATTTAACTTTGTTATTGGTAATTCAAATAATTCATTCTCTATAAAAAAAAAAATCATAATTATAACCAACAATAGTGATATTATAGGAATATTAATTTTTATTTTTCACGTTATCAAAATATATTAAAAATAAAAATAAATGAAAATATTGTTAAATTTATTCGTTCTATTTTATTTTATTACAATTACAAATTAGAGTTTGAATTGAAATTATTTTACATTGAAGTTTCTTTCATTTAATTTTTTAAATTATAAATGAAAATACTTTAATAGAAAATATACTAATTAGAAAAAATGTGTAATTCAAGAAACAAAATATAAAACAAGTAGACAATTTATGAAAATTGAAGATAAAACATATGTAAAATAGATCTATCTAAAAACATCAAAGGGCAAAACGATATTTCTTGATATATTTTAAATAGATTTATTTAAAATATCTAGATACTAATTTTCATAATTCTGAAAAATAAACTTCCCTCAGTGACCGACTTTGTGTAAGAGGTCAATATCACTGATTATTTAGAGAGAAATACTAGATTGACCAGAAACTCGACGACACACGATTTAATGAAAGACAAGAGGCATGGAATCAGTAGGGCTTCTGCCCAACGTAATTGCCAGGCGGATCGTAGTTGCAGGTGATGAAAATGGCGCCATCATTACATTTTACACGAGCACAACCAAGCTTCTGCGAATTTTTCCACACCACTTGAGTATAATGTCCGCACTGCTGCCCTTCAGCACAGGAATTGGAATTATAATCGTAATATTGCTTTTCGTTAACCCACGAACTCACGGCGTCTGCGGGGGTGAATTCGGCACCTTTTCCCCAGAAGAGGTTTTCTCCATACTGACCGCCAGAATGCTGCAAAGCACAGTCCGCCATGCGTTGATTAGCATAGTTCTGCGCGTAGGCAGCCACAGTATCATCCCACACAAGAGGACCAACGCCAACTTGAGACCTTGCATCGTTGTGAGGGGTTAAAAACTGTGTTTGCAAGTCTTGGCCTGCGCACAAGTGCAGTAAGCTGAGAACCAAAACAAGCCACATGAAAGACATCTTCATCATCTTTAGCATATACACTTTTCCCTGAGAATATCTAAACAATTGCTGCTATTTATAGCCGAGCAAAGTGGTGGATTGATTGTAGAGCTAGAATTAAAATAGAAGACCTTGAACAATTCAATGTAATTAATCAACCAATTTTGCGCAATCACGGGTCAAGTATTTTTTAAGCATATGCTTTCCATCGTCAAGAACATCGTTTTCAATATGCCGTGCGGAGCCTGTTTCCTACGAATTGAAAAAAAACACCCGAATATTTCGTTTACTCGACTTGGATTTGCATATTTCAAGGTTCAATTTTGCACGATGCACGACCAAATGTGTTTTCTGTGAAATTTATTTGGAATACAGGTGTATATATGAAAAGAGAAATAAATGTTTGGATATGGGGATAAGAAATAGAAAATATGACTCAAGATATACCCTAGAAAAACACTCAAGCGGGAAAAACCCAGCCTTGAAAAGCATCAATCTCTAATTCATTATTCATCAATAAAATCATTACAATACATCTTTACAGTCTGCATGAAGACCCTTGAAATGCAAGCTCTCAATAAGATCTCCATGTAAAAAAACATGTATCCACACATCTCGTGCCATGCTTCAAACCCTCATAAATAAAAACAAGAGATGTTGTCAACCACTTAGCAAAAATAGCCAATTATCCAACCTTAGACAACTATCCATGTGCCTCCTTTTACAAACATAATATTGAACAAAACCACGTAGTGGTATTACATAAAACCATGTCACTAATACTGTGAACTTACAAATCCATTAACCCATACATTTACTTTTTCGTACTGAGTTTTCTCAATATTCAATATGTCCCCAATGTACAACCTCATATGAAATATATTTATTATAACATTTGTAATATACAATGCATAAATTAGCCCCAAGAATGCTAACCCATGTGATGTGTGCATCCCTATATCCCTTATGTGCACCATAAATAATAATAAATTACATTATAACATTATGTAAGGTAGAGAACACATATTTTGCTAACATTGTACCACTTCTTGTGTACATTTCATAAGAGGTAACCAAGTAAAATCAAACATTAACAAGGGAACAATCCCTATGGCCACATTTACCATCAAGGAATCAAAGTGCTCCATGTGCTCCATCAAGATACTTGCAACCAAAACAAAGGTGGCCACCATGTCAAGTGTGAATTCTATAATCCTCCATCATCCCAATGAACATAGATAAGAATCCATCCAAAGAGATTCCATGCTACTATCACATAGAAGGATAATTCCCACCTTTAATTGATATCCCAATACAAAAACACTCAATCCAAAGATAATGAATATGCATTATTAGATGACAAGAAAAAATACCATAGCCAAAATGACACACATAGCAAAGACGAACATATCCAACTATCCATACCTCAAAGGTAAACATATCATAACAAGAAAACCTCATATTCCATCAACATATACAACCCATAACATGCAATAACAAGATACAAATATCAAACCTATCAATAAAGAACATATGCATCAAAAAACTTTGATTGCATAGGTAATGTCAAATGGTAAAATTGTCAAAGCATCCAAAAATCCATGAATACCATCACATCGAGATTGTAACCAACATCATGTAGTACCAAAGAACATCCTAAAAGATATGAAATGATTACAAACCAATTTGTTGTAACACAACTCTCACCACTAGTCTTCATTACTCTCTCAAGTTCTCCACACTCATCAAAGAAATATACAAAGGAACCTCCATGTTCTCACGAAAGGAATGTTGAACCTGCATGACCCACTGGAAACATGAAGAGTGATAGCCATGGCTCCACATAGACTCGACTATGATTTCATGTGAGATACAGGCATGAGGGGAAGGAGAATGGGACCAAAGAGAGAGAACTTTATGTAATCAAGGCACATGTCCTTCCTACACATATAAATAGTAAGCTATGATAAGTATGATATTTTTGCTAAAAAACAAAAGAGAATAGAATTTTACACATCTAATCATAACCAAGATGAATTCATCTCAAACTAAAGGAAGATCAAAAAATCCATTCCAAAACTAGAGGAAGTAGGCCTAATAACATTTCTATTGAATTGGGACCTCACATTCAATTTTAAGTTCAGATATAATAGACATAGGTGCCACAAATTTTAAAAATTTATCCATCATAGATTAATATTCTTTCATTTATTTTAATAATTTAGGAAACCTTGAGAGTTACAAACAATGAGCAGGAGTCTTAAGAGTTTTGAGATGTGACGCTAAATATATGTAGCTATGTTTAGGAAACCATTAGTGTCTTAAGAGAGTCTATTTGAAGAATTTATAAGTGAGATAAGTCAAACATTGCCACCTGATTTTTCAAAAGAAGGGAAATTTGATACTTGAAAAACAAAAATTAAAAAAATATTCCAAGATCGTGAAACCATAGATCTTCAAGAAATTGAAGGTTTTGGCACCAACATAGAGGAGAATCAAAAGCCCATAAAAACAAAAGAAAACATGGGTTAAAGAGATATAAAACTCATAAAAGAGATAAATACACTCCTCAAAAGACTTGAGTTAGAAAAGAAGAGTTTACACTAGATCCAGTTGAATCTAAAGCTAATCCTCCCCCAACAAATAATAATGTTGAAGTCCAAATCTTGGATGATTTCACTTTTTCCACATGTTCTAGACCTATCCTATAAAGCACTCATCAATAAGATTTGGATCTAGTATCATTTTAAATAAAAAATGTTCTCTTAGACAAATGATAACTAGGATATTATTACAGATCTTATTTTTACTAAAAAAATTAAGGCTATATTTCTTGCGATATTTTATAAAAACGGTCTAGTGATAGAATTTTGGAGAATAATTCTTTTTTTTTCACAAGAGGGGGATGTTCTTAGAAAAATTGGAACCAAACTTTAACCCTCTAGCTTCTAATGTAAATTTCATTCCTTTTTGGGTCAATCCCCTTATTGAGTTCCTAACCCTTAAATTATCATAGGTTTTTTGGAAATGAATTATCTCTTACAAAGTCCTAGAAAAATTATGTATTGTATTTCTGAGTTATGTTCACACCTTCTTCAAGATTGTTCAACATGTTCCCCTCTAACCACTAAACATGAGGCTTATGAGTATCTAGAAACTTTGCTTAAATATCCATAGCCAAAATATCCACAACATGTGGAGAATCATGTATTCATTTAGGAGGAAACCTCCTCCAAAAACTTAGTATCTGATGCAAGTTTGTTCTTGGATCCTCACTTTGGGGATCTTGTTGCTAATGTAAAAACTTCTCAAATATCTCCAAAAAAGATCTTTGAGGATTTGAACCATTCAAAAAAAGAGATCTTTGATATGAAATGTGAGGATAAGATTGATCTTATACAACTCCTTCCCTCTTTCCCTCTAGTAGGCGAATCTCAAAAGGATGATCATTTAATCTAGTAGGGGAAAATTAGTGAATGTATATGATCTTCTTTAGGTCTATAGATTTTAGCATTACTTCCCTAGGAGGTTTCAAATACTATTGATCTTGAAAATCATAAAAGACTCAAGGAAATAGAAAATGAAATTCTCATAAAAGATGATTCAGATATATTGTAGGAAATAACAGATGAAATAATGGGTGGTGATGAAAATGTGGATCTTCTAAAATAATTACCAATATCTTACACTCCTTGAATAGAACAAGTGGAAAATAATACTCCACTTTCCAAATATTTTAAGAAAACTTAAGCATAAGAAGACAAAAGAACAAATCCAAGTTGTAATTCAATCAACAAGGCTAAATAGATGCT